>PVLC010027208.1:0-22078 GCA_004027655.1 Graphiurus murinus
CCCAAAGTTGTATAACTTTGATCTGCATGAGGGAACCAAATGAATTGATAGGTAGGAGACATTAAAGGGGAATGAATAAAATTGTGGATGGCAAGAGCAGTGGCGAGTGCATCTTTGGGTCTCTGACTCTGAGCTAGGAAGCCTTCCAGAAACCCCCAGCTCTGCAGTCCCAGGCACTCTTCTCCAGTGGGAGTTTCCCTCTGGAAGCTGGTAGACATTCTCTTAGGAGAGGCAGGAAGGAGAGTTCCCTGGCTCTCACTCCTATTTCATCAGGCACAGAAAAGTCTGGCAGCTGCTTAAGACCTCAGCCAGGGACCAGCCTTGAATCTTACGTCTGTCTGCAAGGCCCTTCTCCTCTCCCCTGGGCAGCGAGGATATGTGGTGCAGAGCAGGCAAAGAAGATGGGCAGGCATCCTCCAGAGGGCTCCTGTGGTCGTTAGCTGAGGAGCTCTCTTGGTGGCATTGAGACTTAAGGAGCCATGTGGAGTCTGGGAACGGGGCCGCGGGTGGGGAGCAGCTGTGGGGCTGAGCCCCTGTCACTGCCTGCCAACGGCTGGGGAGTGGATTGCGTTTCAGGCAGCATCAATTCACGCTGGGTGGCCTCTGCCTGGCCTCCCACGTCAGTGCCACAGACACAGAGGAAACAGGCCCTGTTGAAGAAGGCCTTTCTCCTCCATGTGTCTGGCTCAACAGGATCTTAATCTCCATCTCAGCCTCTCAGAAAACTCTGGCAAGCTCTCTTGCAGCTTGTGGGACAAGGCCTGTGAAGTCAGGGCGGGGGTAGGGGTGCTGATGTCCCCTCAGTGACATGCTTCCTTGCCGCACCTTTATAGAGGCACATCTTGACTCTATTCTAGGCCATAACTGGTTCTGCTCCTTTGAAGATGTAAAACAAACAACAATAAAATATAAAATCCCTAAACAGCAAACCAATAAAAACACAGCCATGGTCCCCAAGTGTTTCCAGCCCTACTCTCCACGTCCCTCTGACTCGGCCTTCATACTTGTGGCTTCTGCCTTGTGTTTTGTGAGCTTTCCAGAGGAGGAGATGAACACAGCTCGGGCTCCTGCACACCCTTTCAACAAACATCTTCCTCAGCTGTGACAGGACACAGGCTGCACCGAGAACTGGGAAGGTTCACTTCTGTCTGCAGGCCCAGGAGGGGCTGGTAGTGCTCACAGCGCTGTCTTCATGGACTCCTGACCAGGGAGGGCCTGGATCATGGACCTGGCTCCTCAAGTACCCTTGGACAAAGTTTCAAGAAAGTTGACAAGATAGAACAATTGCTGCTGAGAGTCACCGAGTTTGCTGTGCTAAATGTCTTTCTGTCATCTCCCTTGATCCTCAGAACCTTAGGAGGTAGGTACCGTTTCCCATAAATGAGGAGCCTGGGGCTCAGGGAGGCTAAGCAGCTGCCCCAGTTCCACTGCTGGTAATTGGTGGAGGCAGGATTTAATTGCAGAAAAGATTTCAGAGCCCACTATGTGTGTGTAAACTTTAGCACACACACACACACACACACACACACACACACTCACACACAAACACTCACACACACAGATGTGTATGTGTACCCTTTGGTTTACACAATATAGTCACATTCATAATACTCACAGATCATAAATTGTTAGAAATGGAAGTCATTTTCAAGATTATACCTCTGACTCCTCTACTTTTATTTATTTATTTTTTTCTATGTTTTGGGGCTTGAACCCAGGGGCATTCTACCTCCAAACTACATCCCCAGCCCTTTCTATTTTTTATTTTGAAACTGGAGTCTTGCTAATTTGCTAAGGGTATTGCTAAGTTGCTGAGGCTGGCCTTGACCCTGTGATCTTCCAGTCTCCTCCGATTAAGTACTGGGATTATAGCTGTGTGCCACCAGCCTGGCTTCTTCCTCTACTTTCAATTTCCACTATAAAAAAGGAAACTGTGGTCTTGCCTTAGAGAAATAGTTCTCAAACTTGAGTAAGCATCAGTCACCCAAGAACTGGCCAAAACACCGAGTTCTGGGTCCTATTTGCAGAGCTTCTAATTTAGTATGTCTGGGCAGGGCCCGAGAATGTGCATTTCTAACAAGTTCCCAAAGAGTGCTGAGGCTGCTGGTTCTGGGCCCCAACTTTCAGACTATCTTAGTCCATTTTCTGTTGCTATAATAAAATACCCGAGACTAGATACTTGTTTAAAGAAAAGAGGCTTATTTAGTGCTCGGTTTTGGAGGCTGAAAGTCTAAGGTCAGGCCACCATCTGGGCTCTGGTGAGGGCCTCAGGGTGGATGGCATCACAAAGGCAGGAGCATGTGTAGAAGAGGACAGAGAGATTCAGGGGCCAGGTTTGCTCTTTTTATAATAATTTGCACTTTTGAAAACTAATATACTCCGAGGGACCAGCATTAATCCCTTCCTAAGATTAATCCCCAATGACTTAACTATCTTCCATTAGGCCCCACCTGTTAAAGGTTCTACCACCTCTCATTATTGCCATACTAGGGACCACACTTTCAGTACATGAACCCTTGAGGAACATATTCAGACTATAGCTAAACCACAGCAGAGACCTGCTGCATGAGAGTAACTGGACACGATAAGGCCCATAACCCCTGCTGCAGTGTTGTTAACTTACACTTTCTTAGCAACGTCGATGAAGCCAAGACAAACATGCCCAGTGGAATCACTCTTAACAAAGTCACGTCTCCTTTTGTGTATGTGGTACCAGCTGGGTGCAGTGGTGCATGCCTATAATCCCAGTACTTGGGAGGCTGAGATAGGAGGATCGCAGGTTTGAGGCCAGCCTCAGCAACTTAGCGAGGCTCTCAGCAACTTGGTGAGATCTTGTTTTAAAATAAAAATAAAATAGGACTGGTAGAAAGCCCCTGGGTTCAATTCCTAGTACAAAAAGAGAAAGAGAAAAAGAGAGAGGGAGGAAGGAAGGAAGGAAGAAAGGAAGGGAGGGAGGGAGGGAGGGAGGGAGGGAGGGAAGGAAGAAAAGAAGGAAGGAAGGAAGGAAGGAAGGAAGGAAGGAAGGAAGGAAGGAAGGAAGGAAGGAAGGTGGAGAAGGAAGGAAGGAAGGGAGGGAGATAAGGAAAAAAATTCAAGAGATTTGAAGCTTGAGAGTCTCAAATGGCGTGGAAGATCAAATGCTGCTGAGGATCTGAAGCTGCAGGGGCCAAGCGAGAAGGTGAGTGGGTGGCTTCTAGGAGTAGAAAGTGACCTCAAGCAAGGAATGGCTGCCTCCGTCTGACATTGGCACAGACCTGAATTCTGACAACAGCCTGAATGAGCTCAGAAAGAAATTCTTCCCTGAGCCTCCAGAAAATACAGCCAGCTCTGACCAACAGCTCTGGCAGCTCATAGAAGAATGCAAGGGTAAGTCTCTATGTTTGTGGCTGTACTGCAGTAGAAAATGAATACATGAGTGCATAAATTCCTGAGTTCATAACCAGCTATTGCCCAGCGCAAACCTACCTGCTCCCAGAGGCCCTCAGCCCAAGAGCTGGGTCCCTGGGAGCCTTGCCTTTTCTCTTGCAGGGAATGGCAGTGGCTGTGACTTGAATTCCCATCCCATCGAGGCAATGTTCAGTTCAGTAGGGGAAAACAAATGGAAAGGTTGTCAGACACCCTGAGAATCGCTTGCCCAGTCCATCGGCACCAGTCTCGCTCCTAAGTGTAGGCGGATCCCTTGTCAACAAGCACATGCCCTTCATGGAAGAGCAGTTTAAAAACAGGTTAGGAAAACAGATTGTCCTACTGCACTGCTTCCTGTTGTTGAGATTAATCATCTACAACACAGGCCTCGCCCCTCACAGGGATGCTGGGAAGCCCAAGCCGGAGGGAGGTGAATGCACAGGATCCATACGGCCAGGATTCCTACCCCAAATGGCTGTGTCATCCTTGAAACAAACAAAATCTAAAATTTGAAGGACAGCTTTGATTTCTAACATGAGCATGGCATTGCTGCAATAAGATAGCCATGGTTCAGCCACACTGTCTTTTTAATGTTAAAAGTGCAATTGCCATCTGCTGCCATAGTCAGACATAATTCAAGCAGATAAAGCAAGGTTAGTATATAATTCCCACGATTTCCCCCAAATGACTTGCAGACCCTGGATGCTCAGCCAAGTAGCACAGGTCATCCCCAACTCAGACTTCTCCATGACGTCTGCCTGGTCCTCTGCTCTAGCTCTAATGACCAGGAAGTACTGCCTTGTGATGGACACCAGGGCAGATCTAGCTCCTGGGTTTCACAAGCCTATGCATTCTGATCCTGTGTTCCTCTTACATCATCCTGGAGGCAGAGCGAAATGCATGGGCCAGTTTCTTCAAGATCCTGATCATGCGATCTGGACTTTTTTTGACTTCATTGATTTCCACTGCCTTCCACTGACCTTCCACCTCCCTCCATGTGTTGTGGGTAGGGAAAGTCACACAGTGACATTTTTACCCAAGTGTTTGGAAAGATATTCTTTTTTTTTTTTGTGGTACTGGGGATTGAATTTAGGGACATTCTACCCCCAGCCTTATTTTTTTTTTTTTTTATTCTTTTATTTTTGAAACAAGGTCTCACTAAATTGCGGAATGCCTCACTAGGTAGCTAAGGTTGGCTGCGAACCTGGATCCTCCGATCTCAGCCTCCCAAATGCTGGGATTACAAGCATATTATAAATATTAAAGATATTCTTTTTGAAGATTGGAAATCATTAAAAGTTTCAAGACAAAATGAACAGATTCCTGTTTTTCCATGTCATCCAATCTCCTGGCTTCGTTTTGTTTGATTTCAATTTTTATGTGCTATAAGTGGTTGAACTATGTGGTCCTTTTTTGTTATCAGAGAGTCTGATGGTAGCTTTTCCTCTGCAGTCAGATGGAAGCGAGTATCACCCACATAGTTGCAAAAACAGATGACACTGTGGGTCACAGTCTGAGCAGTTAGATTTTTGGAACATGAATTTTCCACTTTACCAAATGTATTTTTTTAAAGGCATGTGAACGCGCGCGTGTGCACACGCGCACGCGCGCACACACACAGACACCCACACACACGGCTTCCACAAAGCAATTTATCATGAGGTGTCCAATCAAATGTTTCGTTCAGAAATAGAGGACCACACTTACTGTCGCTCTTACCACAGTTCTCTGATAACCTCTGAAAACTCTTTTTTTGAGGTTTTACTGTCATTCTTCATTCATCTCTTTGAGCTATCATCACTTAAACATTATAATTTTTAACCAGGAATGTGGATTGGTGGTTAAAAACAGGAAGTTTGACGTGCAAGTCTGAAAAGTAGTGAAAATATACAAGAAACTCGGGAAAATTCAGAACCTGACATTATCGATGATTATGACAGACCATTACCCTCTGGAGAACCATCGAGAAGTTGCCAGTGGAGAAGGATGAGGTTGCTACCAACCACAAACATGTGAGTATATAAACATGGTCACTCTGAAGTCTTGGGATGCACTTGGATGTCCACATGGACAAAAAGTCCAGGCCATATCACAGGCTAAACAGTGAAAAGTAAATACCTTGTGTGGAAGATTGTATTTTGCAAAGAGAGAGGCAATAATATCTCCTGTCCCACATGCTTGTCTGAAATGTGAACTTGACATTCCTCTCTGGAGAGAGGAAGAATCTAATTCCCTTTATCCTGTGTCTGAGCTGACTTAGTTACTTGCTTGAGCAAAAGAATGGAGTGAAAGTGGATTTCTGGGACTTCCAAAGCTATACATCTTGCAGCTGCCACCTAGGACTCTTGGAATAATCTCTTTTGGGACATACTCCTGTGAAACCCAGTTCCCATGCTGGGAGAAACCACATGGAAAGACACAGGTGAGTCTGGTTGATAACCCAGCTGAGCTCCAAGGAGTCACATTCAGCCAAGTGAGTGAACTTCTTGGATGTCCAGCCCTGTTGAACTTATGGATGACCACAGCCCTAGCTGACTGCCCAGGACACTCAGCCTACCACAGACCCCTGGTTTAAGACACAAAGTTTTAGGTAGCTTGTCATATGACAAGAGATAACTGGAACTCCCTCCCAGTCTTCTTTCCCAGTTTACTGTGTATCTTTTCAGTCATATTTTACGGAAATACATTCAAAGACAAGCATACCTCTTTCTCTGAGCAAGTGGTAGCGCAGTAATATGGTAAATGTGAATTGGCGATAGAAACAATCACTGGATAGTCACTCAGCAGGGCAAAATTTTTACTTTTGCAGAAGGGTATAACCGACAAAATGTCTGGTAAGCAAGCCCACCAAGCGGGATGTCCACTTGGGTTTTATCCCTGACACGATCCTTCCCTATGCCCTGATTGGTCAGGGTTTAGGTTCACAACTCTGCACAATTGGCTAATTTAAAGACAGGTGGTAGTTTTGATTTTTGTGGTTTGATGAAGAAACAAAACCTAAGATTCTGAGAAATCAAAGTTATATGAGCTAAAATGGCTGCTGTCTGACCAAACTGTTGATAGAAAAGACTTTCATACTTCTTACAGTAAATACATTACTTGATTTTCCCCCACCTTTCAGCCAATAATGTATCTTAGGAGATTATTCCATACCTCTTACTGTAGATCTGAATTTCTTTTTAATAGTAGCAGAGTGCCCTTGATGGTTAATATATTCATCAGCATTCTTGCAGCTATAATATAAAAGACCAACCACTTAACTTAGAGAAAAGAAGATTTACTTCGGGTCCAGTCCATGTGAGGCCAGGGACTATGAAGACCAACCACTTAACTTAGAGAAAAGAAGATTTATTTCGGGTCCAGTCCATGTGAGGCCAGGGACTATGGATCTCAGGGTGTGGTGACAGGAATCGGAGAAATCATAGAGGCCAGAAGCAAGAGCATGAGCCCAGGGAGAAGGAACCACATACACTCTCTGAGGCCACACCCAGGGACCCCCTCCTTCAGCCACGCCCCACCGACCTGCTGGGCACCACCCAGGTAAACCTATTACAATGGATTTATCCACTTTGGGGATCACAACCCTCATAACTCAATTATATCAACCCTGAATATTAATAAATGAGCTCTTTAGGGAACATTTTATATCTGACTATAACAGTTCATTTTGGTCAACTTGACTGGATTGATGGATGTCTAGAAAATTGGTAAAGCATACTTCTGGGTGTGTCTTTGAAGCTATTTCCAGAGAATTCTGGTTTGTGGGTCAGCAAACTGAGTAGAGAAGATACACCCTGGAAGTGTACAATACCATCCAATAGGCTGGGGTCTAGATGGAACAAAGATGTGGAAGGAAGAAGCCTTTGTGGCTCCACACCAGACCCTTCTTAAGTGGCTGCGATTCTGCTGCTACTATCACCTGTGGACATCAGACTCCAGATTCTTCAGCCTTTGACTATGGCCTTGCACCAGTGGCTCTCCAGAGGGCTTCCAGGCCTTGAACTTTGCATTGGAGCTGTATCATCCACATCTCTCACCCTGAGGCTCCTGGCTTCGTAGACTTCGAAGCTACTGGTCTCCCTGGCTCTCCAGCCTGCAGATGGTCATTGTAGGACTATTCAGCCTCTGATAGTGTAAGCCAGTCTAATAAATCTGTATTCTATTGGTGCTGTTCCTCTGGAGAACCCTAATACAATACCCCATAGTGTCTCATCATAATTTATTTAACCAGTCCACAATTGATGAACATGTAGGGTTCCCCTTTGCCACCTCTGTACTTTGTTACTACAGTGATTCACTGTCTAGTCTGCCAAAATATTCTTGTGCAAGTGTCTTTAGTATTTATCTATTCGTCTACCTATAGATTACATTCCTAGAGGAAAATATTTGTATCTTCTTTAATTCATTTGTATGTGCATTTGAAATTATAGTAGAAATTGCCAAATTGCCTCCTCCCCACAAAAAAGAGGTTGCATGAAGTTATATTCTCCCTAGCCAGATTTAAGAGTATCTATTTTCCCACACACATGACCAAAACAGTGCATATCCAAGTTTAAAAAAATTGTTCACTTTGAGCCAAGTGTGGTGGCGCACACTTGTAATCCCAGCATTCGGGAGGCTGAGACCAGAGGATCCGGGTTCGTGGCCAGCCTCAGCTACCTAGTGAGGCACCCCGCAACTTAGTGAGACCCTGTTTCAAAATAAAGAATAAAAAATAGGGCTAGGGGTATAGCTTGGAGGTAAAATGCCCATGAGTTCAATCCCCAGTACTGCAAAAAAAAAAAAAAAATTTGTTCACTTTGAATTCATATTCAAATTTTGTTTTATTGTTGTGGAAAAGAAATGAGCTAAATCCTTGATAGCTAGTAGATATACTGATAGCTTGTATTTGAGAAATTCCCAAATTCTATCAATTCCCTATAATTTATCAATTATATCAGTCACTCTTATCAGAATATTAAATATTAAACTGTATGGATTTGAAAAGGATGATATGAAGTAAGAAACTGAAGGATGATAAAGTTCAATGTGGCTTTGCTTCTATGAAATGTGTAAGCTTATTCAAGGGAAAAATAGGTCTGAAAGTAGATATCTGAAGTATTAGTGAGAAACTAGGTCCAAGCCAGGCATGGTAGCACATGCTTGTAATCATAGTACTTGGGTGGCTAAGACACGAGGATTGGGGATTTGCAGCCTGCCACAGCTACTCAGTGAAGCCCTCCACAATTTAGTGAGACCCTATTTCAAAATAAAGAATAAAAAATATGGCTGGGGCTATAGTTTAGAGGTAGAATGCTCCTGGGTTCAATCCCCAGTACTGCAAAAAAAAAGGCAAACCAGTCAATCCAGCACATGAAACATTGCTTGGACAAGTCCTGGACAGGAGTCCAATAGCTCAGAAAAGAATCACAAGAATTGACAAATGGTTATCAAATTAAAAAGCTTCTGCACAGTAAGAAACAGCCTACAAGATGGAAAAAAAAAATCTTTGCCAACTATTCATTTGACAGAGGATTAATGTCAAGAACAAATAAAGGACTCAAAAAGTTCAATCACAAAAAACAAATAATACATTTGGTAAGTGAGTAGAAAGTGAACACACTTCTCAAAATACAAATGGCCAATAAATAGGTGAAAAAAAGCTCAACATTTTTTGTCATCAGGGAAATGCAAATCAAAACTACATTGGTATTTCTTTTTTTTTTTTTTTTTTTTTTTTTTGCGGTACTGGGGATTGAACTCAGAGGCATTCTACCTCTGAGCTATGCCCCCAGCCCTATTTTTTATTCTTTATTTTGAAACCGAGTCTCACTAAGTTGCAGAGTGCCTCACTAGGTAGCTGAGGCTGGCCGCGAACCCGGATCCTCCAGTCTCAGCCTCCCAAATGCTGGGATTACAAGCGTGTGCCACCACGCCCGGCTACTACGTTGGTATTTCATCTCATCTCACTCGTCGGAATGATTATTATTAAGAAAAGAAAAAATAACAAATGCAGGCAAGTATTCAGGGGAAGAGGACCCTTATTCACCATTGGTGAGAATGTAAATTAGTACAGCCACTACAGAAAACAGCATGGAGTTTCCTCAAAAACCTTAAACTAGAGTTGTCATGTGATCCAGCTATATTACTCCTGGGCACACATGGAAAGAAAAGGAAGTCAGCATACAAAAGATGCCCGCACACCCACATTCCCATGTACTATCACTCAGAGGAAAAGCGGTGGCCCATGGCCCTGGCAAGCCCCCCCAAACCTTGCGGCTCCGGGGCACCTCTGGGAGACATGTGAGGGGTCACCTGCTTGCTTTTCTATCTGTCGAGCAGTGAAGTTGGAGATTATTCTACAGTAAGGAGAGGCATTTTTTGGCAGGGGGAAGGGAGAGTCCCTGTATTGTGGTGTAACGCGCGATCCCACTCGTGGGTCCTTGGCCTCCGTGATAAAAAGAATTTTAACACACGCCAGTCAGGAACAACAGGCAGGTCTTTATTCAGGAAAAGTCAGGGAATGGGTAAGAGGGAAATCTTCAGGCACGGAAGAGGAGGGCAGGTGAGCGCACACGGGAAAGGAGAAGGGGCAAAAAAGGGGCAAGTAAGTCCCTTGCCGTCCTTATATTTAAGGGGCTAGCCTAAAAGTCCCGAGCACAGGTATAGATGGTCTCCTAAAGAGGGCGGGCACAGGAAGGGTTGGATCTTCCTTCTTCTCAGGTTTCAAGTGGTCGCTGACTGAGATCTGATCTTTGTCCTGAATGTTAGGTGGGGGCTGGGATTCAGGGGATTAAAAAGGTGTGGCCCACTTAGACTTTTCTCCTAAGATTTTGAGCACACCCTATATGGTGGGGTCAGCTAGAACTCTCCAGATTTTAAAAACTGTATTCTTCCTTTCCTCCCAGTGTCTCCTTCCTACCTAAATTTTACGCTTCCTATCCTACCTCATCACCTGGTCACCTAGAAGCATTTGGGATTAACTTGGGGTAGGGTTTCCCAAGAGTCCTAAATGATAACAGTCACTGGTGCACTTACTGCTCTCTCCCTTGGATATTTTGATTTTGTTGGGATCTCAGATATTGCCTTTTGAAAAGTGTCCCAGAGTTGGGTGCAGTGATGTATTCCTATAATCTCAGCTACTGGGGAGGCTGAGGCAGGAGGATTGAAAGTTTGAGGCTAGCCTGGGCAACTTAATGAGATCCTGTCTCAAAATAAAAAATAAAAAGGGCCGGAGATAAAATGCAGAGACAGTAGTTCTGGGTTCAATCCCCAGTCCTAATTAATTAATTAATTAGTTAATTAATTAAAGTATTCTAGGTAATGTTTATCATCAAGAGATATTCAGGTAGATTTGCCTGAGAAAGAGGGTAATTCTATCCCGTGAAGGGAGCTGATATGATATTTAACCATTGAAGAGAGTCACCTGCTTGGACAAAATTGGTCCGGAAACAAAGAAGCTAGTTAAGAATCTGTGGAGGAAGGAATCTGTGGGTTGTTTGGAAGTTCTGCTGTCATGAATGGCAGATTCCTTGACTTCAAGCTGTCTTCTCTAAATCGCTTGGGTTTGGTGGCAAAACACAGTGGGCTCAAAAGTGCAGCTTGTATCTCACCTTGGGGACCAGAAACTGTGCAGTCACTGCGGAGGGAGGGTCTGAAGCATGGTGTCCAGTGATGCATGTCACATCTGATGCTCAAGCAACCTCTGCCAGTGACGTTGTGCACAGAAAGGTGTCCTACAGTGTCTTTCTTCCCCCACGGCTGAAGTGACTCCCCAAATGTGGAAAGCAAAAGGCACATGGCCAGGAATGTTCAGGATCCAAGAGATTTGTGAGAACTGTTACTAAGGTTTAAATATTGCTGTGGTTAGAATGTGCCCTCCCCAATGTACTTTGGAAAAGTAATCCCTCAATTCATATGTTCACAGGATTTGGAGGTGAGGCCTTTGGGAAGTAAATGAGGATCACTGAGGTCATCGCGGTAGGATCCTGTGATGAGAATAGTAGCTTTATTAGAAGAAGATGAGAGCTGGGGGGCTGTGGTGCATGTCTGTAATCCTAGCCATATGGGAGACTGAGACAGGAGGATTGCAGTTTCAAGGCTAGCCTGGGGCAACTTAGTGGACCCTATTTCAAAATAATTATTATAAAAAGCTGAGGGTATAGCTCAGGAGTAGTATGTCCCTAGGTTCAATCCCCAGTACTGCAGCATATGCATATGTAGATGTATACGCAGATGTAGATGTAAATGCATATGTAAATGTAGGTGTAGATACATATGTAGATGTAGATGAATATGTAGATGAGATGCAGATGTAGATGTTGATATAGATGCATATGTAGATGTGCATGCATATGTAGATATAGATACAGATGCATATGTATGTAGATATAGATACAGGTGCAGATGTAGATGCAGATGTAGATGTAGGTGCAGATGTAGATGCAGATGCAGATGCAGATGTAGAGACACAAGCTAGGGCTGTGTGCTTTCCATGCTTTCACTGTGGGATGCCTTCTGCCATGTTATCATGCATCGAGAAGACCCTCGCCAGATGCTAGTACCTTGATAGTGGACTTGCCAGCCTCTGGAACTGTGAGAAAGCAATTCCTGTTCATTATAAATCACCCAGCTTCTGGTATTCTGTTATAGCAACAGAAAATAGATTACAGCAAGTATCATCATAATTGGAAATTCCTCAAGTGGATAGGAGTACGCATACAAAAAATAGTATTTGTAACGAGCTGATCCAGTAGGAAGGTGAGCCTGGGCTCCCGAGCAGAGGTGGATATGTGGAGGGCCGCTTTCATTGCTGAAGACAGCTCTGCCATTTCTACAAACCTGGCTTTGGTGGGACAAAAACAGAAGCCTTCAAGTAGTGCCTCACAGGGTTCTAGAAAGACAGGTCCTGCCATAAGGGCAGCTTGAGAAGTGCTTTTTGAATGAGTGAATGAATGAATGCGAATCAGAGAGATGGCTGGTTATTGGCTTGCAAGATAGAGACCTCCACTTGCTGGCAATCTACAGCCAAATGTCAGGCTTCATTTCTCAGACCTTTATTCTTCTAAACAAAGTTCAGCCCTCTGCGTGTTATACTCTGTTAACCACAGAAGCCCAAAGTTCTTCTATAACTAATCTGAGCCTGTGATCCTTTGGCTCTCACAACCCCTCTCCCCTCTAGGAAGCGGGGAACTTGCTTGAGGAACTATGGAGCAGAGCAGCAACCACTTGGAAGACTTCCCTCTCAATGTGTTTTCTGTCACTCCTTACACACCCAGTACTGCTGACATCCAGGTGTCCGACGATGACAAGGCGGGGGCTACCTTGCTCTTCTCAGGCATCTTCCTGGGGCTGGTGGGGATCACCTTCACCGTCATGGGCTGGATCAAGTACCAGGGCGTCTCTCATTTCGAATGGACCCAGCTTCTCGGGCCCATCCTGCTGTCGGTTGGGGTGACGTTCATCCTCATTGCTGTGTGCAAGTTCAAAATGCTCTCTTGTAAGTTGTGCAAAGAGAGTGAGGAGAGGGTCCTGGACTCAGAACAGACGGCAGGAGGACAATCATTTGTTTTCACCGGTATCAACCAACCTATCACCTTCCACGGGGCTACTGTGGTACAGTATATCCCTCCTCCTTACAGCTCTCAAGAGCCGATGGGGCTGAACTCTGCCTACCTGCAGCCCATGGTGAGCCCTTGTGGTCTCATACCCCCCGGAGGGGCGGCCACCGCCGTGCCGAGTCCCCCTCAGTACTACACCATCTACCCTCAAGAAAATGCTGCATTTGAGGAGGATGAGGACTCCCCTTCTTTCATGAATGGCGGCAATGACAGGTATGGTATAGTGTGCACACTGGGGATGCTCCTGTCCCAGCTGTCACAGTATGGGCCACAGCTGTGTCTGGTCTATGAGGCAGATGGTGGGGATTATAAATATCTGTGTAGACTGCTGCCCAGGGTGGTGGCACTGGTTTCGTGAGTGGTACCACAGCTGTGTTTTCTGCTCACCTTTCAGGCCCAGCTCTGATGCTGACCAGCCACAGGAGCCACAGCGGGAAGAGGAGAGCTGTGCTTGCTTCTTCCCTCCCCCCTACGAGGAAATATACACCCTTCCTCGCTAGAGACTACAATGCTAAGGGAAGGAACATTGATGCCATTGTGAACTGACAATTGGAATGTTCTGTGTTGTGACCTTCAGAAATTAGGCAGCAGAGCAGCCCAGGCAGCCTGACAGATGTCATTTGAGGTGGGAAAGGGAAAGGAAGTGGAGGAACAATGTCTCAGACTGGTAAAGATTAGGCTGGCCTGGAAAATTCCCTTTGCTCCGGTGTCTAATTCTCTCAGGTAAGAAATCCTCTGCATGAAGTCCAGGAGCAGGAATTTCACCTGTTCCCCCACCAACCCCCCTTTCCCTATTCAGTCATCGGTGTCTCCATTTTAACTCCAGCAACCTAGGGTGAAAAAAAATCACTGCTTCTGTGTTTTAAGGAACTTCCAGTTGGTAGGACTGGGGGTAGAAGGAAGCAGAGGAGAGAAAATAGGCTTAGCTAGAGACTTCCTAGTACCTGTCCTGGGCCCCCGATGGACTTGCATATCCCAATCAACTTGATTGTTGTCTGGTCTCCCTGGAGTATTCTGGATATCTTAAAGGCTGTAAAATAAGTAAATAAATGCAATGGAATAAGATGAAAGAATGTCTCCTGTCAGAATAGTGTTGAATCGCTGACTAAGCCTTATGGATGAAATAATACTAGGATAATGATGTGAATAAATCTGTAATTTGTCACTGAGTCACAGTGACCTCCAGCTGCTCACGTTTTCTTCTACAAGGCTGACACTTGACCATGATGCACCTGAATGGGCTCTCGGTCCACCCCAGGCTGAGGTCCATCCGGGGCATGAGCCGGCTCTGCCCAATGGCCGGCAGAACACAGGCACCTCCCCAAGCACCCAGGGGTCTGTTGAGTTTATACAGAGTAGAACTGCCTTGTCAACACCTATAAAGTCATGAATTAGGAAAACAATTTTTATGGCTAAGATGACTCACCTTCTTAACAAAACCGTGATGTTCTTAATCTTCCTGAATCTGAACTGAATCCGAATAAACAACAAGAAGAGACCCATAGGCTTTAGAACAGCCAGTTTAAACCATTGGGTTTTTAAAGAAGATATTTTCCTTAGACTACAAAGATAAGGCCACTTGAGGTAGTGGTGACTCATCCCAAGACAGATAGGATTTAGCAATGCTTTAAAGTTTTACTTTCTATCACAAGTACCTAGCTTTTCAAAGATATGAGTACAATATGCCTGGTGTATACCTGTTGTAAATTCTATTATACCTCAGGGAATACCTTTATATTCTTTATCCTGTTTGATGATAAAAGGTGATGGAGAAATATGATTCTGTTAGCAGACTTAGCCCACTAGCTTTACACTCAATGCAGCCATGATTCTCAGGTGAGGGCCATTGATTCTAGAGAGGACACAACTAGTGTTCATGCTGACCAGCACATGGAAGTTTGAGGCCTGCAGGCCTGGCCCCCCTCACCTCTTCCCTTCCTCATCTTCTCCCATCCCATGACTTTATATTCATGAATCTGAGTTACAATGAACATCAGAAAGAGTTCACAAGAGAAAAAGAGTCAGGAAAGGGCCTTGTGCATGGAAACTGGGATGGGCAAGCAGCTTGTCAGTGTTGGCAATACAGGGAGGAAGTCAGCTATGCAGGGAAGTGGCTGTAGGGAGATCTGAGCCGCAGGCAGCAGCATTGCTCTGCACCACTGTTCTCGTCCCAGTGCCAACATAGACTCAGTCGTGCTCCTAAAGACAGGACCTCAGAGATAATGTCTTCGGGAGCTCAGGGTACAAGTGGGGCCTGCAATAGTAAGAAGTCAGAAAATGGGAATTTGTTCATTCATTCCCTGTTTATTTATTGAGCAACTACTCTGTGTTGGGACCAGAACCATCAAGTGGGAATATAACTGAAAAACCAAACCAACAGAAGAGTAGATATGTCCCTACCTTTGTAGAACTTCTAGTCTAGTGAAAAATGGATACTAGCTCTCTCTCTGATACCGATGAGGGGTCCTGGAGCTCCAAAAGGGATCTGCACTCCCCACGGCGTCACAAAGCTTACCCAGGGAAGCAAATTCAGGGCTGTGGCCTAGCATGACCCCAGGGAGTGCTGTTCAAGGGACAACCAGGTGACTGTGGACTGTCCACCTGTGAGGACTATGCAGGGTCCTGAAGGAAGAGTGGTATCCACTGGACAAAGAGCAGGGGCCAGGGTTCATGGAGAGAGAAGGCTGGAGAAGCCCCACATGGAAGGCAGCAGCAGGAGGCATCCGTGGGCTGTGGGAGCCTCCTTATTTCTTTGCTACCATAACCCACAAAGGGAGCAGCCTTCAGCACCCAAGGTGTTCCACTCCCAGCTGTCTTGCCATGATACAGCCCCACCAGGCTCTCTTTACCTCTTTATTGGAGGGTTGGCAAGGCTGACATGATGGAAAATCCACCAAAGGGCTCCTGGCTTGAAGCTACTCGGTCCTTGCTTGGTCTACTGACCAGCAAGGACACATTCCCATCAAAGTTTCTGGATTGTCATCCAGATAGTTGCCTCAATATCTTATTGGAGTGAAGAATGTGACCTGGGAATAGTGAATTAGAGTTGTTCTCCTGGTTCTGTGCCCCCTTAGATGGAGCAGAGAAAGCAGCCCCGGTGCAAGGCAGGTGCCTGAAGGGGTTCGGCTTTGTTGACCTTGTTGGTCTTTTCAAATATTTTAGGCTTTGTCTGCAGAACTGCTGGGAAACTAGGGGGGTATTTTGATGAAGAGGGAGCTGACTGCAATTTGATTCTGAGTGCTTACTGGTTAGGGCAAGACCCAGAAGACACATGTGGATGTAATATTGACCTTTTTAACAGAGTTCAGAGCTAAGTGGCCAGAACACCGGGAGCCATTTCTCCCTCCTTTCTGTCCTCACCCTGTAGTGGGGCCAGGGAGGTGGGCGATCCACAGAGAATTAAAAATAACACTAGCAGGTCTTGTTAACCAAAGGAAATGGTTTTCTTAAGAACTTAACGATATCTGGAAACATCTTCTGGAGCCAATTTGGGCTGGGCTTTTTGGCTGGCAAAGCATTCATAACAGCTGATGATTTTGATGGGGTTGAAAAGAAATCATCGAGGTTTGAAAAGTGAGGCCAAAACACCAATGAGGAAACGCTTTGGTGAAGGTCTTGGGACATCTTCTTTTCCCCCTTCTGGCCCATCTCTCCTGCAGTCAGGTCTGCATGTCCCAGGTGGAGGCTCCACAGAGACTTTAGACACTTTCTCTTTTGCTCCACTGTGACTGGTATGCCACTAAGTTTCAAATTCACCCCCTGGCTCTCTGCTACAAAACCAGCCCTTTCAACACTGTCCTTGCTTTTTTTCTTCTTGGTACAATATAAAAATAAAGCCTCTTGTTTGTGGAGAGCTGACCTTGGGTGTCTGTTTTCAGGTCCAGACCTTTGGGGCTCCCTTGGCCTTGTTTACTGTTAGATCTGTGGAGTAAGGTTTCACTGAGGCTGACTAACTATGGAGTTGTCTACACCCCAAATAAGCCCCTGGCAGTGACCACGGGGCAGACACCTTCCTACCAGGCAAGAGTAGAGGGGTTCCCACACATGCCCCAGTGGCTGATGTGAGCCAGGTCTCAGTGGTGTCCCTGCTGTCACAGCCTGAGTGAGCGAAGCGTTCACCAGAGTGCCTCCTTCTGATGTATAGCAGATGAGAACCAATGCACAAAGAACTTTCCCAATTGGGAGTAATCATTCTAGCCTGTCAGCCATTTTGTTGTTTTTTTTTTTTTTTTACATGATGAAAATTTTCAAACAAATGAGAATAGAGAGAACAATATATAAGACCCTCAATTATTGACATATAGTCCCACCCATAATCTACTAAAAAAATTTTTTTTTTTTTTTGGTACTGGGGATTGAACCCAGAGGCATTCTGTCTCTGAACTACCCAGCCCTTTTTATTTTTTTAGTTTGAAACAAGATCTCACTGAGTTGTTAAGGGTCTCACTAAATTGCTGAGGCTGACTTCCAACCTGTGATCCTCCTATCTCAGCCTCCCCAATACTGGAACTGCAGGCATGTGCCACCACACTGGATTTTTGGCTGAAATTTTAAAAAGCAAATCTAAGCCACCAAATTATTTATACTAAAATATGTCATTGTGTGTCTTTAAAAGATGTAGATGTAAAAACAATGACAGTACCTTATAATTCCCAATGCCATCAAATATCTAGTCAGTACTCAATTTCTCCAATTCTCCCTTTATTTTTTTCTCTCATTTTTCCCTCTTTGTTTGGCTTGGATCAGGACCTAAACAAAATTAGCTTTTTTTCCTAAATGCATCATAAATTTCTAGCTGTTTTATATTGTATTTTTGAGGCAGACCATTGATAAACTATTCATGGCAGTAGACTCATGTTTAATAAAATTTGCTTTCCAAAATAATATGTTTCTCAAGATTTTTCACTTCATATCCCCTTCTCTGTCAGCTTTCTGAAATACCAAGACTTCCCTGGAATTAGTAGATTTTTCCCTATGTTTAGCATATTATTAGAGGTTTTCCTAAACCTAGGCCCAGAATAAAAAATACATGAAAAGAGAAAGAGAACTTTGGGTGTTTGGCTGAGAATTATCTGCCACAGAATGGCTTCAAGAGTATCAGAAAACCTTGATAACCTTCAACATTTTTGGCTTTTTCTACAAAAAAAAAACTCCGTTGAATATCTCAAAATCAGGAACCAGAGTCTCCTCTTTAACACATAAATAATCAAAGCTTTCTGCTTGCTCTACATTAAAATATTACCTGGTAAAATTTAACTCTCAAAGGTTATTGACTGGGCCTCTTACCAATGAATTTTCAATGCTCCTCAAATTAAAAATGAATCTATTTTCTGGACATGCCTACAGACCTTCCTTTGAAGATGGAATGTGCAAGTGTGTGTGTGTGTGTGTGTGTGTGTGTGTGTGTGTGTATTCACCTTCACTCTCTTATTATGCAATATGATTTGTGGATTTCTTCCCCACTTACTACTTGTAAATCATCAAGATTTTTATGTCCCGAGCAGTCAGCAGTTGGTTGTAAAATCAACAGAGAGCTGTACTAAATAAACCTTTGCTGTATCGCTCCAAAATAATTGATGACAAATCAGAAAGTAAAGACAACACCAGGGGAATGGTTCTTGCCTACCTCTGGGAAGCCACAAAGGGCTCAGGTAGGGAATGTTGTTTGCCATAAGCTCTTAAGAAGATGAATTACTAGATGAACTGGTAAGGAAATCCATTTTCTAGGTTTCAGAAGTTTTCCTATAACAAGGAATTTGCTCTGTGTTGCAAAACCTACACACGTGTAAATCATAGAAACATATATATTCTGGAGTCTGTGCTTGTCCACAGGTGTAAGAAGATAGATACTTTCCTGTTCTAATCCTCTTTAGTTTAAGAGAACACATTTTTAAAGGTGAAGATATATATTTGTGTGTGTACACAAACTCATATTTTCTTCTGTTTTTGTTTTGCTGTGCCAGAGATGGATCCCACGGCCTCATACACTGAGCTGGTTCTTCTTTTTTTTTTTTCCCTGTGGTACTGGGGATTGAATCCAGGAGCATTCTACCTCTGAACTACACCCTCAGCCCTATTTTTATTTTTATTTTGAAACAGGGTCTTGCTAGGTTGATGAAAGTCTCACTATTTGCTGAGGCTGTCCTTGAACCTGAGATCCTTCTGTCTCAGCCTCCTAAGTACTGGGCTTACAGGTGTGTGCCACCATATCTGACTTCAATTTTTTTAAAATTGGTGGATTATAATTGTACGTGATAATGAGCATAGAAGTGATTCTACATGGAAAATCTCTTGAATACATAAGAACTGGTAAACAATTATTTGGGGGGGGTGGAGGATGGGAGACTTGTTTTTCACTTTACTTCATGGTAATTAACAATTTTTTAACCACAATTATATATTATCTATTTATAAAACTATTTTTAGGACACAGGGGGAAAGAAGAAAATGATCTTTCTCCATGTACTTCTACTTCTAGCTCACCTTTTTGAGTTCTGGAGAAAAGAGTTTTCATTGCCACTGATGCTACATATGTAATAGAAAAAACACACAAGACACAGAGACAAATGTGATGTACGTACAGGAATCTGATGTGAATACAGATACTGTTCACTGCAGTATGGTTAACTTTTTAGCATGAACTCATTCACCCAAAGTCTCTGGAGCAGGAGCGGAGCTTTTGTGTATATACAAGGTTTCCCCCATCACAGGTTGTTGCTGAAATTCTCTGCTGGCAACGTTCATGGTAACCGGTAGCCTCAGCACACACTCATGAAGTCACAGTCAGATTAAGTTTCTTTCTTTGTTTCCCCTAACCCAGCCCCCACTGCCACACCTAGGAAAAATTCACAACAGACAGTACCTCACCTTTGTACCTTGAGCAGAGAAACCTAAGTAACCGGATTCCTCAGCTGGAGGAGGAGCTACAGGGATTAACTGTGTGGCATGCAGGGGTCACAGGCAGGAGGCCCCCTTTCTCTCCCAGATCCTCCTGTTTACCTGGCTCGTACTCCTCATGGGTCTCTACGGCTGGTTTGACCCCATCTCGTCCATGAGTGACTCTCTGATCCTTCAGTAGCCTGAACAGGATGCACAGAAACATGCTGCCCTGTTGAACGCCACGTCCTTGGTGATGTTCCTGCTCCCAGCCCCCAGGTGTTCTCATGCTCCTTTGCTGGCTTCTGTTCCTCATCTCCTGCCAGTTCCGGGGTACTGTTAGACCCCAGCTCTTCCTCTCTACACCAGTGGCTCTTTCTTCCTGGAGAGACCAGAGTGCCTAAAGAACCTGACCCTGCCCCAGAACCATACACACTCCATCCTTTCAGGGGCTCTGTGGCTCTCCAGTGCAGCGCTCTGTGGAAACCTCATCTCCAAGGGACGAGGTAGTTCCATGGAAGTCCTACATCTTCTTCCCTATCCCCCCAAAGCAAACTCTTTTTCCTGGGCCTGTAAGACTAGCTTTCCTTCCTGGGCTACTGTGGCAGAAAATTCTATTTGTATAACCCACACTACTTACTCACTTATATCAACAGTTATCATAGGTCCCTGGGAGACCCTGAGACCTTTTCTTTTTTTGGAGGGGCGTGAGGGAGTGTGGAGTTTCTGCAAGGTCAAAACTAATGACAAGATAATTCTAAAATATGACTTGCCTTTGTAGTTGCATGGACATTTGTGCCAATAGTGCAGAGCGTTAGTGAATCACACTGCTGGTGGCTTAGCACCAATCAAAGCAATGGCTCTGTGGAGGGCTGAAAAATGCCACCTCCCAAAGATGTCACGCCCTAATCCCTGAGACCTGTCAATATCACCGTATTTGGAAAAAAGGTCTTTGCAGACAAGATTAAGGATTCTGAGATGGGGAGATGATCTTGGATCATCTGGTAGACCCCAAATGCAACCACATGTGTCCTTAGAGATAGGGACAGAGGGAGATTTTGCAGACAGAAGAAGAGAAGGCCACGTGAAGACAGGCAGAGATTGGACTGATGGCTGTCACCAGCCAAGGAAGGCCAGCAGCTACCAGAGCTGAGAGGCAAGGAACAGGTTCTTCCCTAGAGCCTCCAGAGGGAGACTGGTCCTACCATCACTTCAATTCCAGGCTTCTGACCTCCAGAAATGTGAGGGGATGAATTTCTATTGCTTTAAGTCATCCAACTTGTGGTAATTTGTTACAGTAGCTACAGGGATCTTATAAAAACACCAGACTGTCTAGCAATAATTATATTCTTCACTGCCACTTGCTCACAGTAAAATGGATAAAAAATACCAGTTTCACTTTAAAATGCCCTATCAAAGCAGCAAAAATCGTTACTTTCACTAAATCTTGAGTGCATATCTTAATAGTCTGTGAAATGAGAAGCACACATAACACGCTTCTGCTGTATGCACAGCTGAGGGTTACTTGGAAGGAAAGCACTTCTGTGATTGAGTTGCAAGCTAAACTTGTCACATTTTTTCACGAACACTATTTTTACTTAAAAGAATGACAGATGCACCATGATTACTCAAACTTGTATATCTGGTAGACATTTTCTCAAAACAGAACAAATGAATCTGCCACTTCAAGTGAAAAAACTGGCAAGATTGGTTGCCAATGATAACATTCAGCCTTTCAAGTGAAAATAAAAACTTTTGTATTTGTCATCAAGAGCTTGACACCTTCCCCAAAGTGGACTTTTCTTTTAAGATGAGTAGTGGTATTTTAAAATGTAATTTAAAGAAACATTATAGAATAAAATGTATCAACATTTGAAAGATCTGCATAACTCAGTGTGCAAATATTTTCCATCTGACTATTACATGATATTACAATAACATACATGGCTAAAAATCCATTTCATGTTCAAGAGAGTCCAATAAATTTTAACATAACAATGCAAAATATTCATTAATATGTTTTCAGATTTTACATTACAACCCTTAAATTGCTACCACATGAATTTTGATATCAAATCAAAGAAAAATATCCCCAATTATCTGAGAAAGCTTTTAAAACATTTCTATATTTTCTTTTCTTTTTTTTTTTTTTTTTTTAAAGTTTTTTTTTTTTTTTTTTTTTTTTTTTTTTTTTTTTT
>PVLC010027209.1:0-22068 GCA_004027655.1 Graphiurus murinus
GCTATACCCCTAGCCCTATTTTTTATTCTTTATTTTGAAACCGAGTCTCACTAAGTTGCGGAGTGCCTCACTAGGTAGCTGAGGCTGGCTGCGAACCCGGATCCTCCGGTCTCAGCCTCCCGAATGCTGGGATTACAAGCATGCGCCACCACGCCGGCTTCCAGCCCTATTCTTTATTTTGAAACAGGATCTCACTAAGTTGTGGATGGCCTCACTAAGTAGCTGAGGCTGGCTGCCAACCTATGATCCTCCTGTCTCAGCCTCCTGAGTACTGGGATTACAAGCATGCGCCATCACACCTGGCTTATTTTTTTTTTTTTTTTTTAATTTTGAAACAGGGTCTCACTAAGTTGTGGAGGGCCTTGCTAAGTTGCTGAGGCTGGCCATGAACCTGCGATCCTCCTATCTCAGCCTCTTAAGTAATGAGATTATAGGCATGTGCCACCATGCCTGGCCAGCATATTCTTGTGAAATATTCTTCCCAACTAACCAAATACATAGTTCTTGGCTTCTAGACCTCAGATACCCAGCTGGTGTCATTCCTCACCATCTGATAATGCCACTCAGAGTTATTCAACACCTAACTCTGCCCTGTGTCCCTCCTGCTGCTGTAGACACTTCTGCGTTTCTTCATTTCATAGCCTTGAGGCCAAGCCAGCCTTCATTTGAGGAACATCCTCACCCTGGGCTCCCCTGGAGCTCTTTGTTTTCTGCATCCCCCTTTCCTCCCACATACCCTTGGCTTCCTCCTCGGGGACACGCCTGGACTCTCTCCACACAGAGCAGGCCTCAGGGCAGCTGCAAGGGTGACACAGAGCAAGAGGCTGAGTGCAGGCCCACAGGGGGCCTCTCCCTGCTCGCCTCTCACGTAGTAGGGAAAGAAAGGTGTGTTTCTGAACAAAGAAGAAAACTCAGAGGTAGGATTTGAACCTGGGATCTCCAGGCTGACATCCTTTTGGTCTCATGGCCTGTCTAGTTAGCTGTCAGAAAGCCCCATGAACCCCATGTGTCTCCCTCTCCCGGAGTCCTCACGGGACTCTCCCGGAGTCCTCACGGTTCCTGTGTGCTGTCTTCCAGAGGGTTCCACAACAATAACATCAAGGCTATTCCAGAAAGGGCCTTCATGGGCAACCCTCTGCTACAGACGATGTGAGTACTGCTTCTATGGCTCTTAGTGCTGAGTATTTGGGGGAGGAGGACAGAGGCTGGGGTGGGGTCAGAAAGGATGACCCTAGAAAGTACCAGAGAGGCAGGTATGGGAAAGGTTGCTTTCCTCTGTGTCCCTTTCCTGGGTCTCCACCAGGAGGACAAGGAATCAGAGGTTGGCCTTCGTCCCACATGTAAAGGGTGAGAAACTGAATTGGTGTTTGGGTCTTTTTCTTCCAGACACTTTTATGATAACCCAATCCAGTTTGTGGGAAGGTCAGCATTCCAGTACCTGCCTAAACTGCACACATTGTAAGTTGGTACCTAAAGGTTGCTACAGCCTGGACCTCTCCCTTCCTCACTCCTTGCTTCCTCCTGCCTCCTGCCTGTAGATCTTACCTGCAAGGCACGACCTTAATGGAAGGCATGGTCTTCAGGGCTGTAGGCTCTACTTAATTCAGCCCTATCCCCAGATCTGTCTGGACTTAATGGCCTCCCTCCACCTCCATGACCTGTAGCTTCTTTCCATATCTCAAATGGATGAAGAGGGCCCTTCTCTGTAGCCACAGGGGTTTTCTGGAGCCTCTTCAATTTTATCGTACTCATGGTAGCTGTTCCACACATTCCTGCTGAATGGTGGCTGGGCTGAGGTTGTGGATGCGGTGTGTTCTCGAGGCTGGTTCCCAGTGGTCCCAGGTCACTACACGCTTGGCCCCTTGCTGGGTCTTCTTCATCACCACTTAGCCCGAAGACACTGCTTTGTTCCCTCTTTCCCCATCTTCAGCCCAAGTCCCGCTTCTTCCAAAAAAGCTTCTGTGGACGCTTTCAGCATTCAGTGGCCCCACAATAACAGAGCCAGCATCTTCAAAGCACATGCTTCATTTTCACAGTCTTCTTCATCCCAGTCCAATGAAGTAGATGCTATTGGTCCATTTTATAGGTGGAACCTGGACCCTTAACTTCTGATCCTGGGCTTATTTCTGGACACCACGCTCCCCCCTTGGGGTCTGTGACACATTATTGTTGTGTACCTGTTGTGTCCTGGTGCAGTGTCCTCATTAGGTTAGGGGAATGTGGAGAGGGAGAACCATCAGCCTGAAGCAGTCTAAGAACCGGCCAGGAGGTTAAAGTAATGCCACAGTGGATGGCAATTTAGGGGAGACCCTATCTCAGGCTTTAATAAGCAAATCCCAGCTGTCGCTGTTGCCTTTTAAACAGAGGTGATTGTGAGGTTTTTTTTTTATTGTTATTGTTTGTTCTTGTTTTTTTGTTTGTTTGTTTGTTTGTTTTTGTTTTGCCAACTGAGGCCTGAATATTGAAGTTGGCCAGGCTTAATCTGGCCTGGAATGGGCCAAACAAACAAAAAAATGACTGGTTGGACCCTGCTGAGTATGGCTTAGCCTGCATCAGGGCCAGAGTGGCCAATTAAGGGAAGTTGAGAAGAAGATGACACTTCCCCAAAGGTAGAGTCCCTGAGTAGGGAGAAGACAGAGGGTTGAGAACCCAGGTATTGAGATGCCTGACTCACCCCTCAGAGCTTGTCATTTCTGTTTCCAGATCCCTGAATGGTGCCACGGACATCCAGGAGTTCCCAGACCTCAAAGGCACCACCAGCCTGGAGGTCCTGTGAGTGGACCCTCTCTCCCCCACACCCCCCAGCTTCACTCCTAGGAGGAGCTCTCCCTCCTTCCTTCCCCTGGAAGGCTATCAGCACCCTTTGCTCCCCCACTCCGGCCTGCCTCCCCTGCTGGCTTGGCCCCATGGCCATCTCCTGCTGTGTGCTGCCCCAGGCCAGGCAGGGGTGGCAGGATGGGGTGAGGAGGCTGGTCCTTCTCTTTGCTGTGCTTGGATTTTTCATGCCTGACTTCAGAGTTCCTAACCCCAGGCCATGAGAGCACAGAGGACAGAGGACACGAAGAGGGGTCATGAAAATCCATCTTCTTTGTCTCTCTGAGGCAAAAACATTCCAACAAAAACATTCTTGGATTCTCTGTTATTCTATCCAGTAGAGTGGGAAGGGGGTGTCAGTGCATAGTAGGCCCTCAATTTGAAGTGAATGAATGAGACACTCAAGCAAACAACGAGCATTAGGAAATCAGGTCACGTGGCTCATTCATGGCAGAGCTGGGACCAGGACTCTCCTCTGTGCCTCTATTGTCTTCCCCCACATTCGCCGGCATGTGGAAATTTTTCCATGAAGGAAGTAATAGTTCCCCAAGGGTGACCTTGGCCTTGGGTCTTTCCTGGGACACCCTGTGCCCAAGCCAAGCCGATTCTCCAATCTGTCCCCGCAACCCTCTCCACCCTGGCCCTGGGTCCTTCCCTTCTTTCCCATCTCTTCTCCTCCCCCAAGGCCCAGAGAGCAGACTCTGTGCTTCATTCCCAGGGCTCCATGAGAGCTTTTTTTTTTTTTAATCTACTCCTCACCATGGCAATTTCTCCTTTCAAACTCCTAGAGAACAGAAGATTTAGTCCTTGTCCTAAGGGCCAGTGTTGCTGGAGACCATTATAAGCCATGGGGTGAAGATGAGATGGGGTGGGTGGGTGGGGTTGGGCCTGCAGGGACTGCCTGCCAAGCAGAGCCCCTGGGCTGGGGCTCTCTCTCTCCACTTCCTTCCCTGAACCCCTCCAAGGCTCAGGGGAGCTGGGCACTCAGATTCCAGGGCCTGCTTCTTTCTGTCCCTGCAGCCCCACCCCCTGCCCTGTCTCTCCCACCACTTCTCCCTTTTGTCAGCTCTGTCCTCCCACGACAGTATCGGGTACAGAGCTGAGGGTGGGTGGCTGGGAATGGCAGGGCCCTGGGCCTGGTGCCAGCTCTGTCTCTGTTCTCCCTGCAGGACCCTGACCCGTGCAGGAATCCGGCTGCTCCCACCAGGGATGTGCCAACAACTGCCCCGGCTCCGAGTCCTGTGAGTGGCTCTCAAGCATCCTCAGTCTTGGCATTGTGCCTCCTCCTCCATGCCCCAGCAAAGGCCTCACCTGCTTCTGTCCTACTTGGTCACATCTCTTTCTGGAGAATGGGGCAACTTAGGCTTCTGCTTGAGAACCTGCCCAAGAGGGACTGGGTGGTTCTCTCTTGTTCAGAATTTAAAAAACAGGGGTCTTCAGAATCAGACCTGGGGTGTTTGAGTCCCAACTCTGCCCCTCACTAGCTATATTAATTTGAATTCATTGTTCAACATCTCTGAACTCCAATCTTCTCGTCTATAAAATGGGAGTATAGTTATGAGGGTTGAAAAAATATATGTAAAGATATAGCATGCAGTAGGTACTCAATAAAAAGAATCATTACAGCCGGGTGTGGTGGCACACACTTGTAATCCCAGCATTTGGGAGGCTGAGACCGGAGGATCCGGGTTTGCAGCCAGCCTAGTGAGGCACTCTGCAACTTAGTGAGACCCAGTTTCAAAATAAAGAATAAAAAATAGGGCTGGGGGTATAACTCGAAGGTAGAACGGCCCTGAGTTCAATCCCCAGTATCACACACACACACACACACAAAAAAATCATTACTCTAATTTATATAAGAAATTTAGCCAGATATGGTGGGACATGCCTGTAATCTCAGTACTTAGGGGATCACAGGTTTGAGTCCAGTCTCTGCGGCAACTTACTGAGACCCTCAGCAATTTGGTGAGACCCTATTTCAAAACAAGTAATAAAAGGGGATGGGATGTAGTTTGGAGTAGAATTCCCCTGGGTTCAATCCCCAGTACCAAAAAAAAAAAAAGAAAGAAATTTAATTCCTTCTGGAACTGTGAAGGTACTTGAATGGCCCTTCTCTCTCCCTTTATTCCAACTTACATCTGAGACTCTTCACCAGGGACCATCGCCCCACAGCTCAAGATGGGAACATTAACATGTGGATGTCCTGAGATGTGGGCTCCAGAACCAGCCTTGCCACTACCTGGCAGTGTGTCCCTGGCCCTGGGCAGGTTCTGTTCTGAGGTTCCTTGTCTGCTAGGTGAGGATGCCAGGCCAGCCTCTCTCTCAGAGTCTTCTCTAACTCTGATCTTCCCTGCCACCATAAATGGTGGCTATAGGAGCCATTGCTTGGTTTGACATTGGCCAGCTTGCTCAGCAGGCCCCATGTTCCCTGCTGGCTATCTCAGTGCCCTGCACCCCACTCTGCCTCCCTCCTGTCCCCCAGATCCCTCTTCCTGCTGTACTTCCCAAGACGTTCCCAGGGTCCTTCAGGTAAATAAGGCACCTTAAAGCAGCCCTACCAGAAAAATGTCTTGCCAGCCCCAGCCAGGCCCAGGGAGGAGTGGAGCTCAGCAAGGGGACATGGAGAGAAGTCTAAGGAAACCGATATCCTGGTGGGAGACGTATCCACAGCCATGTCCCTGTGACCTTCAGGGAAGAACAGACCTGGCCAGAGCTGTTCCCTGTGCCCTGCTGCCCCTGCCCTGGCACAACACTACTTCACCCCAGCCTTGGCCTTGCTCTTCCCCAGGGAGCTGTCTCACAATCAAATTGAGGAGCTGCCCAGTCTGCATCGGTGTCAGAAGTTGGAGGAAATGTGAGTTTGGGGACAAGGGGGAAACATGAATGCAAGCCCGACTCTGGGCAGGTCTGAAGGGAGTGGTCAGCAAGGGCCCAAGCGTGTTGAAACCTTTCTTCCTTCTCTGAGTTTGCTGAGCCCAGGGTTCAGTGCTGGGAGCTTGAAAGAGGCCTGCATATGGCCCCTGGGACTCACAGCAGAGGATAGACCCAGGAGCTGCTGCCCTAAAGGAGTTTCAAGAGGGCTCCTCATGCATCATTAGAAACACAAAAATGCAGCCATGAGGGCTGGGGGTATAGCAAGCACTTGCCTAGCATGTGTGAGGCCCTGGGTTCCATCCCCAGCACTGAAAAAAAAAATGCAGTAGTGATTAGGGCCAGTGGAGGGACAAAGCCACGTTGGAGCCTGGTGGGCTAGACATGGAAAGGCTTCATAGGAGGGGGAAGCACCTACATTTCCTGCTCTCTCATTTTCCACACACCCAGACACATACACATCTATGTGTGCTCACGTACATTCAGACACACACAGTCATACATGGAACTCAAGTTTCACAAGGAAAAAAAAAAATCACTTAAAAAATTCTCGAGCCGGGCATGGTGGCACACGCTTGTAATCCAAGCACTTGGGAGGCTAAAATAGGAGGATCCAGGTTTGCAGCCAGCCTCAGTTACTTAGTGAGACTCTCTGAAACTTAGTGAGACCCTGTTTCAAAATAAAGAATAAAAAATAGGACTAGGGGTGTAGCTTGGAGGTAGAAGGCCCCTGAGTTCAAACCCCAGTACTGCAAAAAAAAAAAAGAAAAAAAAATTTCTCTAAAGCCTGGCATGGTGGCATATACCTGTAATCCTAGTACTTGGGAGGCTGAGCCAGGAAGATCGCAGGTTTGAGGATAGCATCAGCAACTTAGTGAGGGTCTCACAATTTGGTGAGACCCTGTTTCCAAATAAACAAAATAGGGCTGGGGATGTAGCTCATAGGTAGAATGCCCATGGGTTCAATCTCTAGTACTATACACACACACACACACACACACACACACACACACACACACACACATTCTCCAAGCCTTGCTCCCCCAGCTCCTGTTTCCTCAAGCTAGCATGGCCTCTTGGACCCCCGGGTGTCTGTGCCCCACTTCTGGCAGGACAATGCTTTTGGGGGCTGGGATAGGCAAAATATGTAAGGGTCCATCCTGTTTGTCTGGGTGTCAAAGAAGGAGGTTCTTTGACATTGCTGAGGCCCAGGGTCCATCTCTGATTCAGACAACTGGTTTCCTGAGCTCTGTTTCCCAGCGCAGGCCAGTTTCTGGGGCTGTCCAAGGGCTGGGCGGTGCTCTGCTGCTGGGCTAGGATCTGGAGAACCCATGGCGGTGGGGGAGTGTGGGGGGCAGTTCGCTGGGCTGGGAGCCAGGCCCGGTGGGAACACTGGAAGCTGACTCCCTTTTGGGCCACAGGGATGGTTTTGTGGCTTTGTCTCCTGACCCACTTACCCAAGGCAACCGGATCCCCTTGTGCTCCCTTTAATTCTGGTGACATCCGCGGGCTGGGCCCTTTCTTCCTGTGCCAGGAGAAGTGGGGGGCTCTCCTTTCTTCCTCCCAGTGCTCGGGGGGCGTGGAGCAGAGCCAGAGTCTGAGCCTGCAGGCTCATCCAGCCTCTCTTGCTACCCTAGCGGCCTCCAACACAACCGCATCTGGGAAATTGGAGCTGACACCTTCAGCCAGCTGAGCTCCTTACAAGCCCTGTGAGTACCTGCAGCACCCAGGGGTAGGCCCTGGAGGAGCTGCTGCGTCCCTCTGCCAGGCTCATACCCATAGCACACACATCCAGCTTAAGCATACATGGCAAGCACTAGGCCTCCTGCTCCATAGCCCCTTCCCCCAACACACACACAGGAGAGCTACCTCGCCATCCTGATGGCCTTGCAAGGCCTTCTCCAGCTGGAACCCAGGGAGGCCATGAGGCTCTGGAGCCAAGCTGCATGTCCCTGTCCCTGGGGCCATAGCCAGGTTGGGAGTTGGGCAGCAGTAGGTATATCTACCCTCCAAGGCTAAGGTCACTGTTACTGGGGGCAGGTCAGATGGGAAGTTTGTAAGGGAGAGCCCAGGCTGGGAACAAGGAGCTCTCCACCTGCCTCTGTCCTCTCCTAGCACACGCTCTCTCCCACAGGGACCTAAGCTGGAATGCCATCCGGTCCATCCACCCTGAGGCCTTCTCCACCCTGCGCTCCCTGGTCAAGCTGTAAGTGCCCGCTGACTCTCATCCAGGATGCTAGAGACCGAGGGCTGGTCAGTGGGGGGCAGGAGGGTGACCCCTGTTCAGGGCCATGCCTAAAGATTTCACCACACATCCCACGGAGATGGGCTCCAGCTTAATCAATCATTCTGACGGTCTGTTTGACAGACTACAGGGCTGGATAAACAGAGAGCCTGCCTCCTGCAAGCTCCAGAACATCATCTGCTCATGTTCTGCAACATCTTGGCAGCCTTTGCCCTCCCTTTGCCCCACCTCCACCCCCAGCCTTTACATCCTGTACACACACCGTGAAAGAGGGCACACGGACCTGGAACTCCTTCTCAACACAACAGGGGTCAGCCCCACACCAGGGGTCCCCTGCTGGAGTATTACTCTAGGGGCTGCCATCCGCAGGGCAGCAGGGACCACAGGTTCTCTAAATTACACAGGAGCGTGCAGGGCTGGCTACATGGTGTTTACTTCACGGCTGGAAGGGGCCATGGATGTGGTGGACACACACTGGTGCAAGTTATGGGCTGCTTGGGTCTCCTGCCCAAGGGGGGAGCTGCTACCCTACCTGCCTGTCTGCCACAGTGTATCCCAAAGGCATGTGGGCCCAGATGGGGGTCCTTTGCTGATTAACACAAAGACTGTTTTGGGCTGGCTTCAGCCCTGGCCCCAGAGCTCTCCAGCTCCAGCCCCTCACTTCACGAGTGACATCTCCAAGGCTCGGGGATGGGGGGGACGGGGGGGGAGCTTGCTCAAAGCCAAGGACCAGAGCCCAGAGATAGCAGGCAGCACACAGCCCTTCCCCAGGCTGCAACATTCTGGGCTCTGGGTTGTGGTCATACAGAACTCTTACCTCCGTCTTCCCTCTCTTGTTTGCTCTACTCCTGCCAGATAGGTAGGGCAGATATTTTTATCCTTTGAAAGATGAGGACATTGGAACTCAGGCAGATTTGTGCCTCCCTTTAGTTACACAGCAAGTGCATGACAGTGCCAGGTTTCCTGCCTGCCAGTCCAGAGCTGTTTCCACGACGCACAGTCTGTGGTCGTGGTGTTTGCTTTGGAGCCCCGGCTTCCTCTAATAGGTCTCTGGTAGAAGATCACGTATGTCCTCACCTCTGGCTACAAGACAGGCACTGCAAGACGGAATGGATGACCCAATCCCTGCTGGTAGCCAGATGAGCAGCTCTGCCCTATCCCCAACTCTGGCCTCTTGTATCCTCAGAAAAGCAGAGGAAAAGCCAGGCATGGTGGTGCACACCTGTAATCCCAGTACTTGGGAGGCTGAGCTAGGAGGACTGCAGTTTCAAGGACAGCCTTAGCAAGTAGTGAGACTCTCAGCAACCTAGTGAGACCCTGTTTCAAAACAAAAAGGGATTAAGGATGCAGCTTGGAAGTAGACTGTCCCTGGGTTTAAAAACTCTCCAATACCAGAAAAAGAAAAGAAGAAGAAAGGCAGGAGGTGGAGGCAAATGATGGTCAGGTCCCCTATAGGGATGGACAGGGATTCTTTGGTGGGACTCAGACCTGGGCACAGGAGCTGGGATTGGGAGGCTTTATTACCTACAAATTGGGACAGATCAGCATTAAATTAGAACAACCCCTGGTACATAGTTGCACCCAATGTGTGCTGAATCGATTAGTTAATGAGTTATAGATGGTGCCTCTGGCAACTCTTGACCACCCTCCTACCCCAGCGTGTAACACTGTCTTCTCTCTGTGCTTATCTTCTGTCCTTTGCTCCTCTCCTCTTGCTTCCATCCCAGGCACACTGGCCACACCCTCCGCACAGCCCTGCCCCCTCAGCAGTCCCACTGACTGCCAATAACCCTGACCATCCACTGTCCTAGGGACCTGACAGACAACCAGCTGACTACACTGCCCCTGGCCGGGCTCGGGGGCCTGATGCATCTGAAGCTCAAAGGAAACATGGCTCTCTCTCAGGCCTTCTCCAAGGAGAGTTTCCCAAAACTGAGGTGAGGCCCTGGCTTTCCCCACACCTAGGTAGATTTCCCTCTGGGAACAGCTGGAGGCCATGGAGGCACAGGGAGAAAGCTACAGCCTCGCCCTGAGCCTGGCCTAGTGGCTTACAGTTTGGCCAAGACTGATGCAATGACCTCCTGCTAGCATGGTGTGTGACTCCTCTTCTCCCTCACCTCCCCTTAGCATCCCCCGCCCCTCATCCCGAGAACCACCCCTAGGGGACTCTGGAACCTGGGAGGACAGAAGGAAGCTGATATGAAGGCCCATGGACCTTCTCGCTCCTGGCCTGGCTCCACACAGCCAGACTGTCCGTCTTCACGTTGGCAGCATCTGGTCCTTGGAATCAGGGGCAGAGCCCAGGGCACTGATGAGTGGAAAACAAGCCGCACAGCCAGTCCCTGTGCTAATGACATCCAGGCCTCCTTGAAGCAGCAGCAGCAGCACCAGCAGCAGCAGTACAACCTGTGTGGCCCAAGCCTCGTCTACTGCAAACTAATGGCATGCCCCAGGCATCTGCCCTCATCCCCAAAGGACACCAAATCCAGTTCTGATGTGCCCACAGGGGGTAGGGACAGGCTGTGGGTCTCACAGAGGGCAAGGGTAAAGATTTGTTAGAAGAATCCCTGCCTCTCTAAGTATAAAAGAAGAGTTGCTGCGTGGAATGGGGACTGCTGTGTGACCTTTGGGAAGTTGTTCCCTGCTCTGAGCCTGCTGAAGGGATTCCTTAAACAAAGGCCAGAGGTTTCTCTCCCTATCTCAGTTCTGAAGATGATTGAGGAAAAGCCTGGAATATGCCCAAAGCCCTTCAGAGTCAGGAGTCAGGCTGTAAGATTCTTACATAGCAAGCCCAGGAGGCCGCCGGCACGCAGGGCATTTGGAGGTTGAAGGGCAGGTATTGAGTGCCTAGTCCCTGAGCTGGGAACCTCAGAACTCAAACTAAGGTCTTACATGTCAAGCACACTGAGGCCGCCCCTCTCCCCAACCCCCAGGATCCTGGAGGTGCCCTATGCCTACCAGTGCTGTGCCTACGGGGTGTGTGCCAGCTTCTTCAAGACTGCTGGGCAGTGGCAGGCTGAGGACTTCCAACTGGAGGAGGAGGACACTGCAAAGAGGCCACTGGGTCTCCTTGTTGGACAAGCTGAGAACCACTGTGAGTGATGGGGGCTTGGGTTTGGGGGGCGGGCGTGGAGAGGAAGTTAGAGAGGAGGCTTGGGGGACTTGGGAAGGAATCTAAGAGGAGCCACAGAGGGAAGCCCTGTGGCTACTTATGACCTGGGAGGAACTCTCCCACTCTTTACACTTATCTCTTCAGGGCTACACCCCAGAGCTGGGCGGGGTGGGGGGAGCAACAATGGCAACAATGGCTGTAGTAATGTCTCAACATTTGCCTCTCCCTGTGCAGTATACAAAATATCTCACATGCTCCATCCAGCCGTGTGTGTGTGTGTGTGTGTGTGTGTGTGTGTGTGTGTGTTATTGGGGACTGGACCCAGGGGTGATCTATCACTGATCTATATCCCCAGCTCTTTTTATTTTTTTATTTTAAGACAGGGTCTTGCTAAGTTGCAAAAGCTGGCCTCAAACTTAGAATCCTCCTGCCAAAGCCTCCCAAGTTTCTAGGATTATAGCTATGCACCACCATGTCCAATACACCATCTCTCAATACTCCTTGCCCTTGTGGCTCACATGTTTCTTCTCTGTAGCTGCCTTCTCTCCCATGAACCTTTCAACCTTAGAGCATTCTCAGAGAAAACAGACCCATTGGTTCATCAACCTGAGCCAAGTAGGGTTTAATTAACTCAATTGAATTAGACCTGCTTCTAGAAAAAAAGAAAAAATCCCCTCACAATATATATTGAACTAAAAGAAACATCTTAGAGATATTGCGCGCGCTCTCTTTCTCTCTCTCTCTCTCTCTCTCTCTCTCTCTCTCTCTCTCTCTCTCTCTTTGCGGTGCTGGGGTTGAACCTGGGGTCACTATACCTCTGAGCTATACCCCCAGGCCTATTTTATTTTTTATTTGGAAACAGAGTCTCACTAAGTTGCCAAGAATCTCACTAAATTGCTGAGTCTGGCTTCAAACCTGTGATCCTTCTGTCTCAGCCTCTCAACAAGTACTGGGATTATGGGCATGCACCACCACACCCAGACTGGGGTGATTGCTATCTGAGACTATCTTGTGCCTCCAGTCTGTTTGTGAGCCTGAAAGTGAGACCTCAGTGGCCACTAGGAGCAAGAAAGCCTCACTGTGTGGTAGAGGCCGTCTTTGGTCAGATCTGTTTCTAGAAGAGTTGGGGCGAAAGGCAAAGGTTGGAGACGGGGAGCTAGGGGTTCTGAGGGATCACCTACTAAGTGCTGTCTTGATTGAAGGTAGGGAGAAAGGCTTTCCTCTCCTCTTGCCCCAGGTTACAAGCAGAATTAGGAGAGAAAGGGACCCCACTTCTTGGATTCCTTTTTCCATTTTTGAACTTTCCCTCTTCAATATCTCAATGGAGAAGCTGAACAGAAAAGTCAAATCAAAACATGTAAGAAAAACATCTTATAATGGTGTAGATAGAATTGAGTCTAAACCCAACTATATGGTTCACCAATTGGGTTGCCTCAGACAAATTATTTAACCTTACCGAGCCTCAATTTCCTTATCTTTAAGTGAGAAAGATAATATATCTCTCACAGGCTGTTGGAGAGGATTGAAACATTCCATACAAGGCAAAGTGTGTTTACGGCTACTGCCGCTGAGAATGGGCGACTTCTGGGACACATGCATGGAGATAGTATAGTTGTATAGTCCAGGTCATAGTTTGTGGAGGCCAAATGTTGGGCAGGCAGTTTGGGGGTCTCTGAGATCCTCTCCCCCAGTGTACCAGCACTCTCAGGAAGGGTACAAGGACCCTATAAGGAGGTGCCCAGCAGCTGGCTGGGTGAACAGACAGCTGTCCCCAAGGGACATTCCCGGATGTCTGCTACGCCCTCCCTCAGGGGACTGGAAGGAGGAATGGAAACTTTCCTTCCTCAAGGTGAAACTTTCCACCGAGCTTAGGTCTTGAGAACCACAGGGCGTCAAGCTCGTGGGCTGCCTGCCGCCTGTAATGGGAGCTAGGGCCCGGCCCCCCACTTCCTGTGGAAGCAAATGAGCCTTGAGAAGGAAAGCCAGGAGCCGCTGCTCCAGCCAGATTCGATTTCCTCCTTGTTTGAAGAGTGGTTACTTAACACCTTGGCTGTGACTTTCCCAGCCTCAGACAGAGTCCACAGATTTTACTCCTTGTGTTTCATTCATACATTTTGATTTCAAAGAAATTGCTGAGCTCCATTCTGGAGAGCAGGGGCAGGCAGGGAATGAAAGGTAGAGAGGGGAGGAAATGCCTGGACTATGCAGACACACCTCAGACTCTTACCCACGCTGATGCTGTCCAGGCCAAGGGCGGCTACAGTCTCCCAGCCTCCTGGGAAAGCTACCAAGTGAAGGTGTTTACCCTGTGAGGAGGAAGAGTACACCGGAAATAGACCTGTGAGCCAAAGACGGGGACAAGTGAAACAACTAGAGTTTCCTTATCCCTTTCCTTATGATGAAGGAAGAGCCCACAAGCCACTTTCTCTTAAGCCTGAATAATGAGCCAGACATGGTGGTGCACACCTGTAATCCCAGTACCTGGGTGGCTGAGAGAGGAAGATCACAAATTCAAACCCAGGCTCAGCAAAGCTCTGAGGGTGTATCTTGGAGGTGCTCCTGGGTTCAATCTACAGTACAACAAACAAACCTGAATAATGTACAGGAGACTTTAAAAGACAAGCAGTTCTTTCTTACCACTGAGATCTCAAATACCTTTTCTCATCTGACTTGAGAAACTCCAGTCTTATTCTTTAGAAAGTCTTTTATTGATAGATTGTCCTTGCAAAAGAAAGTTCAATGAACCTCAGTTTCCTTACCTGTCACCTTCTTCCTGTGATACTGTGGAGGCCAAGGAGGCCATAAAGATGAGGACTCACAGGCAGAGGAAAAGCTCAAGGAATGTTAACCCTTGCTCTTAAGTAAATCTCTCAGTTGATGCAGTGCATCCTGGCAGGATAATTTGTTTCCATTTGTCTCCATAAGCTCCTTGAGAGCAGGACCATCTCTTATTCATCTCTGAATTCCTCTAAGTGCCTGAATATAGTTGGCATTGCAATGTCCAATACACATGAGTCCACTGTGCAGCTGTTGAAGGAGGGGTGTCCTTTATTGGACAACTAATTGTAGGAGCTCATTCTTCTTAGGAAGAGCTAGAACATCTTCATTTGAAGATGTTATAGCTTACCTCCTTCTATAATCCATCTATTGACATTGGGTCTACCCTCTGGGACTAAACAGCATGTAGAAAATTAACTCTTTTATGTCTATCAGGGAGATGTCTAGTTTTTGTTTTTGTTGTTGTTGTTTTGTGGGGTTTTTTTTAGTTTTTGGTGGTGGTATGGGGGATGAAGCTACATCCCCAGCCGTTTTGTTTTGTTTTAATATAGGGTCTTGCTAAATTGCTGAGGCTGGTTTCAAACCTATGATCCTCCTGTCTCAGCCTCCCAAGTACTGATATTACAGACATATGCCACCACATCTGCTGCTTTCATCTCTTAGATAGTCACTATATCCCCACTTACTCTTGCCTTCTCCAAGTTAAACACCCCTCAGATACTTGGATTATTTCTCTGGCAAGTGACTTCTCCCCTTCACTATCCCTGGCTCACCTCTGAACACACTGCAGCTCATGAATATCCTCCTTCATGTGTAGTGTTCACAACTGGACATGAGATCACAGTGACAGCCTGGTCAGAGGGTGAACAATATGACCATTAGCTCCCATTGTTAGTGCAGCTGCCACATGGATTCTTAAGCATTCATGAACTAAAGCTGACTGGAGAAGGCACTACAGAATGCTGAGAACAGAAAAGGCAGGTCTAAGTGAAATGTCCACATGTGGGTAATAGGAAGCTGACCAATTATTTAGGGGCAGAAACAGATGTATAGAGCTGCCGGATGACCAGTGCTGAGCAGAGTTATTCATGGAAGGCTGAGCATGGTGATACACACCTGTAAATCCCAGCTGAGACAGGAGGATCGCAGGTTCAAGGTCAGCTTCAGCAATTTACTGAGACTCCCAGCAACTTAGTGGGACCCTGTTTCAAGAAAATAAAAAGGGCTGGGGATATAGCTTGTAGGTATAATTCCCCTGGGTCAATCTCTAGTACCTAAATAAATAAATGAATAATGAGTAGGAGTTAAGAGAAAGGTGGTGTTGACTGACACAAAGACCCAGGCCTGAGCCACTTTCTCATCTCCCCTCTCAGATGACCTGGACTTGGATGAGCTCCAGCTGGAGATGGAGGACCCAAAGCCGCACCCTAGTGTCCAGTGTAGCCCTATTCCAGGTAAGATGGGTGCCTGGGGGTGGGAAAGGGCACTCAACCACCTAGAGAGAGGCCAACTCAGCCGCCACATCTATAGCCCTGCTTCATGCACTTTCTTTGCCTGACATCCAACCTGCTGGGAGGGTTGCCTCTTCTCATGCCTCATGGCTCTGGAGAAGGAGCTAGAGTTCTCCCCCTTGAATGGCTACTTGTAGGGAGTAGTGGTGAAGGTGAGAAGGAGTCAAGCAACCTTTACAAATTAACCAATTAGAGGTTATGCATGCAGGAGAAAGTTGCTCTCATGCCTTGACCCCACTGCTCAGGGGTGCATGGGGCTGCTTCTCAGTACTTCCTTGGTCTAAGACCCATGTCACAGAATCTGAGAGCCAGGTGAGACTTTGAAAGATCACTCTCTCCAGCCCTTACTGTTTTGTCCCAGAAGATTGCAGTCTCTATCAAAATTCTCCAGGGTAGAAAAATTCCTGTGTCCCTGGATAACTCCTCCAATACTGTCTAACCCTTACAATGGAGGAAGCCTTCTCTAGAGTCTATATTACTATAAAGAAAGAAAGACAATTTTCTTTCTCCTTAGTGCAATTCAATCTAAGATGTTGAGAATGAACAAGGTCCTGCCCTGTGTATAAAATGCTAATGGACCTTGCCAGAATCCAGCAGCTTGCTGCTTAGACCAGGACAGGAATATTGAGAATGAAGAGAAAGCAACGAACAGTTTGCTTCTTCTATTTCATTCCATCTCCGTTATCCAGGTTTCCATCTTTGTTTGACTCAGGCCCCTTGAACTTCTCACCTTCCTCTCTCTAAAGCCTAAAGTGCTGGCCTGACCTTGGCCAACACCAGCTCTTAGCACTAATGACAACAGCATGCTCCCTAGCACCAGCTCAGGGCCAGAGCATTGACCCAACCTAGAGGAAACAGGTGGTATCTTTTTTTTTTCCCCCCCACTTAGAAACCCATATGCTTCATTCACACTGCCACAGAAAACTCACCTCTGAAAACCAGTAACCAATAGGGATGGGGCAAAAGAGGAAGTTCAAACAAACAAGGTCCTACTTAAACTTTCCTTTAAAATAACTCATATAAATGGCCCAATAATTATGGTATATCACATAGTGGGATATTTATTACACAGTCACTGAAAACATGTTTTGGAGGACATAAGGGTGTGGGAACATATGCATAACAAAATTTAACTTAAAGAGAATAGAAAGCTATATATAATAAAATTCCAACTTAGTTTAAAAACCAGTATGCATATATCTGTTTCTTAAAAAACTGGAAGGAAACATGTTAAAATAATGAGTTCTCCCTGAGAGGTGAGGTCATAGCAGTTTTAATTTTTCCATGTTACATTTTCAAATTTTGTACCATCTATTATTTCATAATAAGAAAAAAATGTTTTAAAAATAGCTCCCACAAAGTCCTCTCAAATTCCCAAGCCACCTAGCAATACATTGAGAAACAGGAGCCTGAAGCCAAGGAAATGAAGAAATAATATGTCCAAAGTTATAAGGTGGTTTAAGAACAGATTGTGGAGAGAGAGGCAGGCAACACCAGGAGCTCACCCATCTAGTGCATGGAGTCAGACTGGAAAACCCCAGAAGTCCTCTGCATTTTGATCACTTCCATCGCAAAGGAGAGCCAGCCTGGTGTGATAACTGGTCAGCCCTCACCCATGGTGGAGCCCTTAGTGGAGCCTGTCATAGAGTGGGTACTGTCTGGGCAGCTCCTCACAGCCCTGTCTCTACCCCAGCCATGTCCCCAGTTCTGATGGCCTTTCCTCTCCGGTAGGCTAATCTGTCTCTTCCATCCTTCCAAATGCTGTTCTTTTGGAAAGACTGCTTTCCTTAACATTACCTTGATGCTTGGGTTCACACTGTGTCGTTCTACACTGTGTGTACATTTTCCCCATATATCCGAGGAGGATGAGTGGTCACTCCACTTGTGGCTCCTTAGAGGAAGAGCTGCTCCCATTGTTTCTCTCCTGACTCCAGCTCCAGGAGTTCTCTGAGAGCAGAGGCCGAGCCAGCCTCCCTCAGAGAAGAGGTTCTATGGGCGCAGAGGCCTTATTCCTCTTTTGAACGGGAGATTCTCTTGTCCCAGGACTGCGTCCCAGCAGCCTCTGGTCCTGGGTAATGTCTGCTCCTCTCTCCTACAGGCCCCTTCAAGCCCTGTGAGCACCTCTTTGAGAGCTGGGGCATCCGCCTGGCGGTGTGGGCCATCGTGCTGCTCTCGGTGCTCTGCAACGGGCTGGTGCTCCTGACCGTGTTCGCCGGCGGGCCGGTGCCCCTGCCCCCGGTCAAGTTCGTGGTAGGCACAATTGCCGGCGCCAACACCTTGACCGGCATTTCCTGTGGCCTTCTGGCCTCGGTGGACGCCTTGACCTTCGGCCAGTTCGCTGAGTACGGAGCCCGCTGGGAGACCGGGCTGGGCTGCCGGGCCACGGGCTTCCTGGCGGTGCTGGGGTCCGAGGCCTCGGTGCTGCTGCTCACCCTGGCCGCCGTGCAGTGCAGCGTCTCCGTGTCCTGCGTCCGCGCCTACGGGAAGGCGCCATCCCTGGGCAGCGTTCGAGCCGGGGCCCTGGTCTGCCTGGCGCTGGCGGCGCTGGCCGCCGCGCTGCCCCTCGTCTCCGTGGGCGAGTACGGGGCCTCCCCGCTCTGCCTGCCCTACGCCCCGCCCGAGGGCCAGCCGGCCGCGCTGGGCTTCGCCGTGGCCCTGGTGATGATGAACTCCTTCTGCTTCCTGGTAGTGGCCGGTGCCTACATCAAACTCTACTGTGACCTGCCGCGGGGCGACTTTGAGGCCGTGTGGGACTGCGCCATGGTCAGGCACGTGGCCTGGCTCATCTTCGCCGATGGGCTCCTCTACTGCCCCGTGGCCTTCCTCAGCTTCGCCTCCATGCTGGGCCTCTTCCCGGTCACCCCCGAGGTCCTCAAGTCTGTCCTGCTGGTGGTGCTGCCCCTGCCTGCCTGCCTCAACCCGCTGCTCTACCTGCTCTTCAACCCCCACTTCCGGGATGACCTTCGGCGGCTCTGGCCGCGCACCGGGGCTCCGGGGCCCCTGGCCTACGCCGCGGCCAGAGAGCTGGAGAAGAGCTCCTGCGACTCCACCCAGGCTCTGGTGGCCTTCTCTGATGTGGATCTCATTCTGGAAGCTTCTGAGGCCGGGCGGCCTCCTGGGCTGGAGACCTATGGCTTCCCTTCAGTGACCCTCGTCTCCTGCCCGCAGCCAGGGGCCTCCAGGCTGGAGGGAAGCCATTTTGTGGAGCCAGAGGGGACCCTCTTTGGGAACCCACAGCCCTCCATGGATGGAGAACTGCTGCTGAGGGCGGAGGGAGCCACGTCAGCAGGCCGGGGCTCGTCAGTGGGTGGGGGCTTCCGGCCCTCTGGCTCAGCCTTCGCCTCACACTTATAAATATCCCTCCTCCTTCTTCTCTTTCCATCTCTCCCTTCCCTCTCTCCCTGCTCCTTGAATGATGGCTGCTTATAAAATAAAGGCAATCCAAACTCAACAGTGCGATCCTCAGCAGGATGGCCCTGGCCTCTCTCCACTGGTGCCCTCTCTCCAGGGCCATCACCAATGACTGCCTCCTGGCTGAGCTTCCCCTTGGCCTTCCTCAGCTGCACCTTCATGCTGGCCTCTTCCCTGTCAGGTCTAAAGCTTGAGCCAGAGACCTGGAAATTTGCTTAAGGGGAATGAAAGAAATAAAAGAGTGAAGGGGTTGGGGAGTTGATGGGGCTGGGATCAGGGCACCATGGGGAGGGAGAACTCTCAGAGAAAGGCCTAGAAGGGGGAACATCAAAGGCACCAAAGGCATTTGATGTCTCCCTTGTGACTTATGGATAGGACACAAAATGTGTTCTATGTCCCATTGATCTTGACTTAGGTACCATGTAAAAGTACTTCCTATTAAAGTAAGCTTTGGAAGGACTACACATTATGTCCCTTTCTTACAGATTCACAGGGTGTGTTGGCATTGTAAAGGCCCTGAAAACTTTGGCAGCAGTAAAACCTACTGAATTTTGTTTAACCCACTTCCCCAAATTATTTGACAACAGGTTTCTGTTTGGTTGGTTTGTTTTCATGGAATACCTATTAATATCTTACAGAACTTAGTACTGCTCTCTTCCAGGGGGTTCACCTAGTGCTTGCAGTGACATCATAAGATGACACCATTCCTTAAAAGCCTTGATCTGAAGAGCTCAACCTGGGGTAAAAGAACAGAGGTGACTGGCGATTCCATCAGCCAGGACAAACCCTCCATTTACCTCCCTCCCCACTTGTCCTAACTGAGGAAGGGTGGGGAGGAGCCTGTTGTTGCGGTTCCAGCTTTAGCCTCCTGGGGTGGGGCACAGAGAAAGGGATTCCATGTGTACTCCCACATCCTCCCATTCCCTCCAACTCTCAAGCACCAATGAAACTTATGCCTCTAGCAGGAGAGAGAAGTCCTGGATCCTGGCAAGGTACATGCAGGGAAGTGTGTAGATGTTTGGGTTCCCTGTAATTCTGAGTTGCTTCCCTATGATTCTCCATCAGATGCCTCTGCCACCTCCTGCCACAGCCTGGTCCTCCCCTTTCATCCCAAATCATGCTTTTTCTGTGGAATAGGGAACCATTAGCCAGCAAACAGGAGCATTGCATTTTAGGAAGCATGAGATTTTAGGAAGCATTATAGGTATCTGGAACTCCTGGGTTCCTCAAAAAGGCCACTGGCCTTCTGCCTCTCTCCTTATGACCTTCCTGCTTTATAGTTTCCTGAGTGGATCTGAAGGTCTACAGAGCGCCTCTGACCCCTGCCCCAAACATACACATTCAACCTCAGGGTGAGGGAGTGAGAGCTGCAGCATTCTTACAGACGTAAAAGGTGATTCTTACAAACATAAAAGGAACCCGGGCGTGGTGGCGCACGCTTGTAATCCCAGCATTCGGGAGGCTGAGACCGGAGGATCCGGGTTCGAAGCCAGCCTCAGCTACCTAGTGAGGCACTCCGCAACTTAGTGAGACTCGGTTTCAAAATAAAGAATAAAAAATTGGGCTGGGGGTATAGCTCGGAGGTAGAATGCCTCTGAGTTCAATCCCCAGTACCGCAAAAAAACCAAACAAACAAACAAAAAAACAAACATAAAAGGAGAATCCAAGACCCAGAAATGGGTAAGACTTATTCCAGGGCAACCCAACATCAGTCACATGGGAAGGACAGAGTCTGGAATTCTGAGACTGAATAGAACATAGTTCTTCTCCTGAATCCTGTTGCAATCCTTAGCTACCCCCTACCCCAAGGTACTCCACCATCAGGACAACCCTGAGAAAGCTGTTCGCCTAGGTTCACAATTCAAGTTTCTGCAACTTAGCATCTCTGATGTCTCCCCACTGACCCCAATGCCTAGTGGGAATCTTGACAAGCTACCTAGAGTAGAGTGGAGGGATGAGGCAGAGACCATGTACAGAACTTGACACATTTCTAAATCTCATTTGGTTAGTTGAGTTGTATGGATCTTACAGGCTCTGAAGCTGAATATGCTGACCTTATAATTCCTTGGGGTTCTAGCATGGAGTCAGCTTCAGAGTAGGCACGTGCAAAACCATGGTGCTTTTATTTATCAGCTGCTTGAGGATCCCTGGTCTCCCTATTTGTCCAGGGCTGAGCAAGAGTGTTTGGTGAAAGGAGTTTGCTTTACTTTGAGTACTGAGAATTGGTGATACTTATCATGAAAAGGAATTCTCTGAGACACCAGAGGGATGACAAAATTAGTATGACTTAGGGGAGCCTTGACTTCTAGGAAGTCACCCTAGATCCATCTCCCCCACAGCATGTGATCATTGATCCCCTTGGAGTTAATGAGCCAGCCTTGAAGTGGAGTGGAGTGGCCATATGTCGGAAGTTTTGGAGTTTCAAGAACTGTTCCCTACAGGTGGTTTCTCCTTTGAAAAGTTAGCCAAGCATAGTGCTTTTTGGCCACTAGTTCTAGAGTGGCACTGGTGTCATCTTATTGTCATCTGCTGAGGCTGGACATTCTGGTCAGAAGAGAGGTGTGAAGAAAGGGAGCAGAGGTGTTTTCCATTAACTAATTTCATTATTCAAAATGTCTAGTCAATATTGTACATTTACCCAAAATAGATTGCACAGTTGTTTTTGTTTTTAATGAAATTTATAGCAAATCTATATGCTACTCCTTTGTGATTAGTAGAAGCTTATGAAGCTTATGTATGCTTTTGATTAATCACAAAATCAAAACCCCAATTGTTTGGTATCTGTAAATGCATTGTTTGGTTGATAAAATTTTCCAAAATGGTGTCCATGGAAAAGAATCTGCTCAAGGGTGGTGGAAATGTTGAGAACTGCTAGGCTCTGAGTGCTGTGCCTTGGTAGCCAGTGTCAACCTCAGTCTCCTCTCAGATTGCCTTGTGAAGGAGAACTTCTCATGGTGGACCATAGTTTGCTAAGCACCTCTATGTCTACCCAAAGGAAACCCCAAAATATCCAGAGCTAAAATTGGAAGATTATGGATTAACAGAGTTAACAGCTGGGCCTTCTGTTTGCCTTCCTCTTCTAACCTCCTTGTAGTTTCCTTTTTCAGTAAGAATAAAGATTTAAAGAGTAAGAGAGAGAGCCGGGCATGGTGGCACATGCCTGTATGCCCAACCACTGTGAAGACAGAGGCAGGAGGATTTCCAAGCCAGCTTGGGTAATTTAGGGAGACTCTGTCTCAAAAAGACAAAAAAGGCTGGGAATGTAGCTCAGGGTAGAGTACCCCTGGGTTTAATCCTCAGGACTGGGCGCGGGGGGGGGGGGGGGG
>PVLC010027210.1:0-5000 GCA_004027655.1 Graphiurus murinus
TTGTGAATTGAGCTGCTATAAACATAGATACACATGCATCGTTCTGATAATTTGGTTTCCATTCTGTTGGGTATATACCCAGTAGTGGTATTGCTGGGTCATATGGTAGGTTCACTCCCATTCGTCTGAGGATCCTCCATACTGTTTTCCACAGTGGTTGCACAAGTTTGCAATCCCACCAACAATGTATTAGGGTTCCTACTTCTCCACACCCTCGCCAGCAGGTGTTGTTGTTCATATTTTTTATGATTGCCATTCTGACTGGAGTTAGGTGAAATCTCAGGGTAGTTTTGATTTGCATCTCCCTGATAGCCAATGATGTGGAACATTACCTCATATATTTATTGGCCATTTGTATTTCTTCTTTTGTGAAGTGTCTATTTAGATTCTTTGCCCATTTTTTGATTGGGTTATTTGCTCTCTTAGTTGCAATTTTATTGAGTTCTTTGTATATCCTAGATCTTAAAGGTAAAATTCCCCATTAATTAAATAAAGAAACCATGGAAGTATACTTTGTAAGCCAAAAGCACTTATCATTAGGATATTACTAGTATTATTTCTTATTACTGAATTACACCAGCTTTTCCATGTCAGAATTATTAAATATTAATAGAAGAATCTCAAAAATAATTTTGTCTAATTTCCTACAAAAACAGGTTAAAAAAAATTCCGTCCAATGTGAGTGATATGACTTGATCAAAACAACTTAATCTAAGTCTCTGAAATAAAAGAGATCCTTATTCTTGATCTACTTCTCTTTTTTTACTATATCAAGAGCTTTCAAATTATGTTCTGCAGAATTCAGTATCCATTACAATTTCAACATACCTTCTTTTTAAAAACATATTTAAATGAGTGATTCTTACTCTGGGATTCATGAAAGAATACATAAATCCACAAAATCATTTTGTGTGTGTTGGGGGAGGGTATTGGGGATTGAATCCAGAGGCAGTCTATTTTCGAGCTACACCCCTAGCCTGATTTTATTTCTTATTTGGAAATGTGGTCTCATTTAGTTGATGCAAGTCTCACTACTTGCTGAGGCTGTCCTTGAACCTGCGATCCTCCTGTCTCAGACCCCCAAGTACATGGATTAAAGGCATGCACCACCACTTTCAGTCAAAACCATATTTTTAAATATATGTTTGTATTTCTGAGAAGAGTAAGGTATAACTTTGTCATATTAATTATATTTTAAAAGAACCTGTCCTTGTGATTCAAAAAAGGTTAAGCCTTTCTTTTATACCTAGTCTGTACTATAAGCTCCTTTATCAGTCTCTTCTCTGCCAGTGAGGATCTATATGTCAATAATAAATTTTTACAGCTCTATTTCTTTAACATAGTAACATTGTTGGTATCAATTTCATTAAATTCAGTGGTTAAAAACGCAGAAGTCAAGGCATCTCAATCAAATCACATAGAAACTGTGCTACCTCCAGGTAAATTAATTAAATCTGTGTGTCATTTTGCCATCTGTGAAATGGTAGTAATAAGAGTACCATCTCGAATAACTGATATGAGAATTTAAGGATTTAAAATAAAATATAGGGCTGAGAATGATGCCTAGTACATAAAATACTACGCATAAACTATTATTAATAGTGATTTATTGTCACATGGTTTTCAAAATAGATCTTTAACTTAGTAAAAGTGATACTGCTAACTAGATTGTATCTCCAAGCCACTTGAAATTTGGAATTTGCTTGAAATCCCTTTGAACGATACTTTAGCCATATTTTGTCATTTCTTTCTAAAAATTATTTCATTTATATTTCTTACCATTCCCATTTTTTCAATCAGTTCTGTTCTAACTGAGCTCCAATAAGATACTCATCAAAAAGTCCATAAAAAGAGTAGGATAAACCAGAGAACTAAATGACCTATCAAAGTTTATTTTCCTAGCTTTTCTGATTGCACAGAAGTGCATTTGTGTATGTGTGTATTTATATGTGTGTGTATATAGATACATTTTTTTAAAGCTCAGAAAATTCTTCTATTTCCCTAGCTCTCGGTAACTGATCTTTCTAAGCACCTTATTTGGCATACAGAAACAAATGTACTTCTCCCACAGTTTCTCAACTTTTTTTTAATACTATAAAAATGATTTAATTTAAAATACTAGAGATTTTATTTTCTAATGTCATTAATTGGCATAGTTTACAAATCCCTCAAAAGTATAATTAGGTAACAAATATAACAATGGGCATAAATGCAAGAATATCAAAACAATTAAAATATATACTATAATTTGGTATCACTTTAACTTCATAAGAATATATTTCAATTCTAATATAATACGATATTTTACAATGAAATGTGAAACAGCTAGGATGCATTACCATTCAAAAATAAAACTGCCTTACAACCTATTACTCATAATTGACTAGAGAAAAAAAATCAAATGCTTATTAATAAAATTCCAAAACAAGAAAGGAATGGCTGGAAGGGATAATTAAATGGATTTTAAATGACAAATTTTGTAAAATAACACTAAGCATGCACACCTCAACTCACCATGTAAAGCCCAAACAAAGCTCTCATATTTCTGTTGTTCAGTTTCAACGCCTGTGCAAAATACTTTCTGGAAAGTTCGAGGTTTTCAAGTCCACCTTGGGTATATTTAACCTGTTAAAAATTGCAGAGTGCTAAAACCTGTTTATTTAACTACTTTGAAATATAACATGTTTCATCATACCATAGGCATTAAGTAATTGAATTACACATATTTTGTAAGCATATGCAAGATATTAAAAGAATTCACGTTAAGTTTGTTAAATCTAAAATTTAAAACATAAACCTCCCCTAAAAAACGATTCTGTTTTATGAACATTAAGATCACTGAGTAGTTTTTAGAACAAAAAATGCTGTCACAATAAGAGGTCAGCATAATTTCATTCAAACTGCCTAACAAATGCTTTACAACATTAAATTTACTATTATTACCATTATAAATCTAGATTTGCATACTGAATTGTCCTTTTACATTTGCATTTTAACAATGAAGGTTATAACTGCCCTTTTATATTCCTTAATAATGAAGTTCTTACAGCATTAAATTGTACTGCCATTCTTAATAGTAAGCATATTAAATACTTCTTACATCCCCAAATACTGAATTTAATATGAACCTCCTAGAATCCAGGTTTAAAAATCATAATCATTGTAACTGTCTCAGAAGCAATTAAATGGTAACAATAATGAAATTATGACATGATTAATTTATAAATAGGAAAAATAGTATACAAATATTGTACAAAAATGCAAAGAATTCACTGTTTTAAAGAGGTCTTTTAATTGAAAAGTCAGTATTTCCACTGCAATATTAAAAATTCAAACCTTCTTATTCCCACAACTCAATATTCATCAGATGTTTTAAATATTTATATACTTGCCTAACATGAAGAAAATATCCTTAGTATCATAATACCCAACAGCAACAAAAATAAAATAAAATCACACAAATTTGTTGTTTCTAAAAACACTTACTTCAGCATACTGCTGGCAGTATAAGTGGTTGTGTGGATTAGTCATCATAAGCTCCTCTAGACAAAAGGCTGCTTTTGCATAGCTGAAAAACAGCAAAAGGAGAAACTAATTTTAAGTCAAAAATTTTCTTACATATGCCTCAAAATAATTTAAAAACAAGTTTAGTGATGTTAAAACACTTTATTCCTAAAACAACTTAAAGAGCTTTATTAATAAAGTACTTATCTGAAGTCATAAATCCCAATAAAATTAAAATTTTTAGTAAAATAAACAAAAATATGTTTAAATCCTAAAAGTCTATAAACAATTAATAGATACTACATTTTTAAAAATTGGGTCATTACTATGACATCTAAACATTCATTATTAATAACATAGGATTTAAGACCTTGGATCTATATGTAAAATGACTTCACAAAGTCTACCGATGGTTTAATCAAATGTTCAAGGAGCTAAAGTGTAAGGAAGAAATTATTTTATCAAATATTCTCTAATCACTAAAAATCCTTCACAGATATGTATTTACCAGCATACTCTATTACAAAGATTCTTATTACTTTAAGTTTATTGTCAAATATCACATTATAATAAAACAATAACCTTTTAAATCTATGAATAACAGATCAGTTCTAATATGCCCTCTATTACTGTAAATCATGTGGTAGTGAAACAAAAGTCTTGCTGAAAATCTATGGAGAGAACTGTCAGAAAGGGCTCTGGAAAAACACCTTTAAACTATGGGAATATAATTCACTTTAACATATTTTATGTTTAAAACCCTGTGAATATCCTCTCTGTTTATAAGAAATCCTCAAGAATAGGTGTTGCAAGATTTATTTCCAGTGAGGTGATGACACTATCCAACAGAAAAAGGCTACCTATATTTATTTAGCATATGCAAAGGTACCTGATTCACTTACTTGAAAAAAAAATACACATATATTGCAGTTTTACACATGTATATTGACCAACAGAGCTAACTTTTGACGTGCTCATTGTGCGTCATGCACACTATTCTAAGTGTGTTATCTGTATTTTATCCTATCGAAACTCTAAAGAGTAGAATACTGTTACCACTAATTACAGCTGAGAACACTGAGGCACAGAATTATAAAATGAACTCCAGGCTATGCCGCTCCAAGAAACCTGCACTCTTAACCATTACGTATGCCACCTAGAGGTAGTACATCCCACAATGAAGAACTGTGGTGATAATAGTGCTGAAGCTGTCAATGGTAATGTAAAAAGTAAGTTATTAACAGTCAAATCCAAAAGGCTTGATGAACTAACTATACCCTGCAGACTACCCAAGAATTATAGCACTTTAAATTTATGAAGGATCTTACACATGGATTCTCATCCAAGATCATATAGCTATTTAGCCTTTTTCATTTTTATATCCAAAACTTACAGCTTTGGTTCTTGAAACAAGATAGGCATTTAATCAGTGACTAAACTAATAAGTGAACAAATGATTGAATAAATGTCAGAACAAAAGTATTATAACTACCTAT
>PVLC010027210.1:10000-22068 GCA_004027655.1 Graphiurus murinus
TATCATGAATATTTTAAGTTAGCCTTAAGCAGGGAAGATTTACCCTCCGTTAGCAACAGCTAAAGAGCTGGACTAAATATATAAAACAACTATTTTTAAGGTACAGGACATTAGGCAATGAAGAACAGTGATCTTGGAGAGGTTAGAAACAAGCCAGGTGAGCACTATTTTTATTCCCCTGGCTCACTATCTTAAGAGAGTCTCAATGTTTTGGACAGTGAGGGGGAAACCAAATTGAGCCTAGTGAAGTTTCTGAGTTCAGGGTAAGTAACAGAGTCCAGAAAAGCAAGAAAATGAAAAAAAAAAAGGCTGGAGTGAGGACTGTGGAGCTGTACAGAGGGCTCCCCTAGCGTACTCAGCCTGATCAGTTCATACAGCTAAGAAAACCAATCAAGGCTAGGTATAGAGCCAACAGAAATAGTTGACTAACTTAATTAAATTAAGTATTTAAAATAAAGTCTTGACTATCAACTTTTATTTTGCATTTCTTTTCTGTACCTTTTTCCTGTAGCATATAACAATATTCTGAATTTTTCTAAGTTTCTTGTTTGGATCAATCTTTGCAAAAGTTAGTACAAGTCTTCATAATGAAAACTGTTCTACATTCTATAAATGGTCTTGATATTTGGATTAAAATTTCTGTTGTAAAATAGAACTCTACTCCTTATGATATAGAATTACAAAAGAAAAACCATTTAATATCATAAAGTGGGCTGGGCGTGGTGGCGCAAGCCTGTAGTCCCAGTACTTGGGAGGCTGAGAAAGAAAGATCACAGGTTTGTGGCCAGCCTCCGCAGTTCAGCCAGACCGTTTCAAAATAAAATAAAATAGGGGTAGGGTATAACTCAGGTAGTAGAATATCCCTCGGTTCAATCCCCAGTACCACAAAATATAAATAAATAAAGTCTTCCCATTTTAAGCATATTAAAAATTATAAACATAGGAATGCAATGTATAATATATAAAATATACAACTAATTATAACAATGACACTAATTAAAAAACTTAAGATGAAAATAGAAACATACATCTCAGTTTGCAAATTCACACAGAGAACAGTACAGAACACTAAAAGAAGCTGATGCCCAGTAATCACCCACAGAATAAGGGCAGTAATCAGCTGCATCACAAATTTCACAGCTGGAAAGAACTTCAGGAGTAGGTAGTGATCATCAAATCTCCTCATTTTACACATACAAAACCCAAAGCCTAAGCTCACACAGCAAATTCTAGGACTCCTGAATCTGCTCACTTCTCTCCTCTGCCATAGTTTCCTGATCTCTGGACACTTAACTACTTAGCTGTGTAATTTTTTATCCAGATAATGTCTAACCCAGAGTCAAAAAGTACACATCTCCCCCAAGCCACATGGACCCCTGGGTTTAGGATTACCCAGCAATAAGAATAAGATTTACAAGAGGCTTCTTTTGGCTTTGGACTTTACCCAGAACATATAAAAAGAGGCTTGAAAAAAGACCAATTTCTTTCTCTCATACCTTCATAAGATTCTATAAATAATTACGCTTAGGAGATTTAAAAAATAAAAACAAAAGCATATTATTAGCCTTCACATACTCTCTGACAGTGGTTAAGTAGACTAAATTTAAATAATGAAATTTCTATAAGGGGGACAGCTAGTTAACACGGATAACTACCTAGTCCCATTTCTATTCATTATTATTGCTTCTTTCTTCATGATAAAGAGACTTAAGCTCTGAAATCAATCTATTTATCCAGAGTCTCTTACTTAGTAACTGGACAAGTTATTTATTTATAATACATAAGTAAATAAATATTAGAAAATCAGAGCACACTAAATAAGTTATATCATTTTTTTTAAACGGGAGATTGAACCCAGGTGCATTCTACCTCAGAGCTACACCCCAGCCCTTTTTATTTTTTTTTTATTTTGAAAAAGAGTCTTGTTAAGTTGCTGAGGCTAGCCTCAAACTTCTGATCCTTCTGTCTCAGCCTCCCAGATACTGGGATTACAGGCATGTGTCACTGGACACAATGCTATACCATCTAATCAATGCTAACAACTGTATTTTTGCACTCACAAAGATTTTTAGCCTACATCAACTAAAACAATTTGTCAGTTTCCTTAATTAATATTCTAAATTAGCAATCTGGAGGCATTAAGAAATGCAATAATGGTACCAGAAAACCCATGTACGATAGTGGAAACCTCTCTACTAAAAAAAAAGAAAAAACATGAATCAAAAATAATTTACTCCACTATTCAAAAACAAATTAACTGGTCAACAATACAGACCTCATTTTGTTTTCCGTAACAGCATCAAAAAATAAGATTTAATATCTTATTAAACATTTCCCAGATAAAATATGTATAATAACTAATAAAGACATAACTGGGAAAGAGCAACTATAAAAATACAGTATTTCCTAAATTTCAATGTGAGCATGAAGAATATTGTGATTTTTATGAAATAATGAAAAGGGAAAATGGCTACCACAGAGCTGGACTCTGAGGGAAGACTACAATGTGAGCCATCGTGGTCCTACAGAATTTTCCCAATCAAAACTACATATATTGAGCTGGGCATGGTGGTGCATGCTTGTAATCCCAGTACTTGGGAGGCTGAAATAGGAGGATCAGGGTTCACAGCCAGACTCAGCCCCAACTTACTGAGACCCTGTTTCAAGATAAAGAATAAAAAATAGGACTGGAGGGTATAGCTCGAAGGTAGAATGCCCCTGGGTTCCACCTCCAGTACCAAAAAAAAAAAAAAAAAAAATCTATATATACTAGTGCCAAACAATAAAAAAGGACCTAAATTATTTGCGCCAAACTTTCAAAGACCATGAATAATATTCACCAAATTGACTGCATATCTCTTATAATGTTACATACAATGGGGCTAGCTAGCAATTTTTCCTGAGAGACATGACCATTTTTTAAAAACAGATTACTTCCAAAGAGATACTCCTTAGAAAAATTGAAGGGTTAAAGTGTCCCAGCAAAATATAACCTAGAATGCCCCTATTCCAGATTTGAGGACCCAGAGAGAAATGGATAGTTGGCCAGCAAAGGGAAAGCAGAATTCAAGGTTCTCCACTTTAAAAGCATATTCACCTATGACACAGAAGCAATTACATCTAATTCCAAAATAAGACCGTGAATAGTTGATATACCACAATAGGGAATTCACAATTTAAGGTGAAATCTAATCTTTCTGAAATACAAAATCAACTAAAAGACAATAACCACTGTACTTGCTTTTTGAAAGGCATTCATTCAAGAAGTATTCACTGAAGGTCTACCATATGCTAAGCAATGTTCCATGCAATTGATAGCGTTTTTTTTCCTCAAGAAATATTCAAAAGATGAAAACTATATTTTAAAAGCAAGCAAAATAAGACAAAACAAACTGGCCAATGTTGGGGTAATCTAAGGAATAAAAGTTCAAGGAAAGCCCAGGCCAATAACTGTTTCTGACAGTCTAGTGACTAAAATCTTTACACTTGAGAGCTATTTTCTAAAAAATATTCATAGCTAATTTTAATTACATATTTTCATTATAAAACATTTTTATTCATCCTCCAATTCTACCTATGCTAGTTTTAGATCCTCATAATATCTGGCTCAAAACAGGGCAGGTTCGAAATTTGTCTCTTCTCCTTCAAACCGTATCCCATATTGCTGATAAGTTAACTCTAAAAATATCTGATATTTCCCTAATCAAAACTTGACTTCATTCCTTGTGTCTAAGAATAAAAATTAAAATTCTGAAGTGTAACTACTAGGTGGTTCACAGTCATTGACCTCTTTGCACCTCTAACTACTCTGTAAAATCAACCAATGCAGAGGTGTTCTCCTCGGAGGCAAATGAGTGGGGAAGGGAAGGTTAATTAGGCAGAACCAGAGAACTGCCTTCTCTTCAATCAGAACAGATATGAAATTTCACTTGAAAAAGCTGTAAAAGGAAGCAGTTCAGAATGAGGAATACAAATGGCCTTTGAAGCATATTAAAAGATGTTCAACATTACTCTTAATGCAAATTATAACAAGGTAACATTTTTAATGACTGAAACTGGCATGGATTAAAACAATAAAGTCACTAATATCCCATGTAGGAGGATACAGGGAAAGAGGCACACTGATCCACCATAGATGATAAGTATAGACAATTAAAAAGCTTTTTTGGAGGGAAATTTGGTAACATTTATCAAAATTTAAAATGCATAGACCCAAATACTCTACTTCTAGGGATTCATCCTATAAATGATATCCACTGGAATAGTTTTTGAGAGGATACTAGAATCAATCTAAGGATTCACCAAGGAGACCTTAAGAAACTCTTTTTCAGCAAGACAGGGAATATATATCCATGTAAGTAAGGGTGATATAAATGATGTGCTGACATGGCATGATCTTTAAAATGCATTATTAAACAGAGAATGACACTACTGGCATTTTCAACCATTTGTCCTGCCAAAAGACGCACACACACACCCACACAGAGATACATATGCACACTTGCCTGTGCATTAAAAACAATCTCTGAATAAATATTTAAAAAATGACAGAGCCTGAGGGAAGCAAAATTTGAATTCAGGGGTTAATGAACTGACTTACTTTTTTACCATATATAATTTTGTATTATCTGTAATTTTTAACATTATCTGTAATTTTTAGCATTTTTGTTAACAAAATACTTTACAACTTCAATAAAATAGAGAAAAGATGTCCCATTTCATCACCTTCTCAAAAGAAAAATTTGAAAACTTCCATTTTAAATCATCTTATTCTTCCTTCCCTGAGGAGGTCTTGTACTTTAATGTTACAATTTCCTCATGCCATCCACTTGGGGTTTGCTGTCTTTCTGCAATCCACAGCCTTTGTTTCTGTTAAGCCACAGTCATTCTCCAAGGCCTACAAGGCTCAAAACTCATGCAGCGATTAACAAAAGACTTGGAATTTAATAAAATCTATTTCAAAGCCCACAATATGTTTATTACATCATGATCCCTCCTTAAAGGAAAAAAAAAAAAGACAAGATGGTATCTAGTTAATTCATCCTTCTGTTTCCAGTACCAAGCACACTGCAAACACTCAACAAATGTTTTTGAAAGAATAATGAGGTGGGAGAGGTCTCAAACTGGCAGAATATACTGAACGCCAGTTTGCTCCTTCACAGGATGGAAACAAAGCAACAGGTGTGTAACTGCTTGTGGAGACGAGGGACTATGGGTAGCACTTGGAACTGACAACACAGAAAACAAAATTGGTAAATTCTGAGACGAGGGGGAAAAACAAAGCAAGAGAAGTAGAATACCCTAGCATCTGGCATGTAGCACAGTTAGAAAAAGAAGTAAAGGTGAAAGAGAAAAGGGTCAAAACCTGACCCAAATGGCTGTACCCTGCAGAAAAATAGCTTAAGCAAGGTGCGGTGGCAAACACCTGTAATCCCAGTATTTAGGATTACAAATACTAGACCAGCAACACATGGTAATTTAGTGAGACCCTGTTTCAAAATTTAAAAAATAAGCCGGGCGTGGTGACACAAGCTTGTAAACCCCAGTACTTGGGAGGCTGACACCAGAAGATATGGGTTCGCAGCCAGCCTCAGCTACTTAGTGAGGCTCTCTGCAACTTAGTGAGACCCTGTTTCAAAAATAAAGACTAAAAAAATATAGTGCTGGGGGCACAGCCCAGAGGTAGAATGCTCCTGGGTTCAATCTCCAGTACCACACAAAAATAAATAAATAAATATAAATAAATAAATGAATGAATAAATAAATAAATAAATAAAATAGGGCTGGGGAAATAGTCTAGAGGTTGAATGTCTTTGAGTTCAATCCTTAGTTCCACAACAAACAAACATTCTGTTTAAATAAATAAGTGATCTGGAGTATACAGGACAAGCTAGCTTCAGAGAAGGAATTTACTGCATCTCTCAATAAACTGAGTGATGCAGCCAGAGCCTTCTTGAGAAGAGTCCTATCATCAGAGCATAAACTATTGTGGGAGTCAGAAAACTTGACATAATCACATCTCAGGTTCCCTGTGGACAATCCACTGCACTGAGCTGACAGGCAGCAGCCACATGAAACAGATGTATCGTGGGGGAGTATCTATGACACAAACCCAATGAGAGGTTTATGCTGCAGGGAGCGTGAGCTGTACTGGGGAGAGGAGTGAAAGGAACAGCAGCTCAATGATCCTGCTTCTACATTACCAGTAGCATGTGGTTTCACATGGGGCTCAGAGCTCAAGGAATCAGAATTGGGGATAGCTAATCACTTGGTCCCTACAAACCTCCTCCAGCAAAGAACTTGGTGGTTCAAGTGCTCTTCCTCCCTATAATGAGAGTAATTCTTGGGATGGTCCATGGCTCTGATTCTCTACACAGGATACATGAACTAAAAACCTTCCTAAGTAAATATATGCCAAGCCCCAACAACATTCCACCAAATCTTGGCCAGAAAGGTTCACTGCAGTTCCAACATCTGCCACACCACCAGTCTTGCTCAGACCCTGGAGGACACTTCTATTTAAAAAGGGAAACAAAAGCTCTCAGCTGTAGATCTGTCCCCAGGTGGACACACATAGAGCAAGGCTGAAATCTGGCTCCTGGGCAGATACCACACAGTACCAGTATAGAGGAAAAACACAACAGATGACATCACATTGATGTGGGACCTCTACATCAATTGTACCTATACCTGGTTAGACTGCATAGGGCCCATAAGTTTGAAGGTTAGCCTCACAGAGGGGGAGATGTGATTCCTGCCCTTCACCATGAAACACCTAGCTCTGTAACAGTCTCCAGTGAGAAAATAAAAGCTTCAGGCGCTTTAATAGAATGGGAGGGGAACAACCAGCATCAGAATTACTTCCAAATGAGAGAGATACTGTCAACAATGCCAGTTGTACTATCACTTCCACGATGGGAATAATCACAGAGAAGGGACATTTCGCATACTCTGCTGCCTATACCACATCTGCCTGAAGAACCAGAGTTTGCCCACTCTTACAAGTCTTGCAGAGACAGTGGGTCCCTCTGACACTGATATTGTACATTCTGTGCTTAAACTCACAAATTGCAACCAAATATTAAAAAGTAAGAATATTAAAAGCTTCAACAGAGAAGCACTAAGTCACATTTAAAGGCAAACCCATCAGATTAATTGCACAGTTCTCAGCAGAAACACTAAAGGCAAGGAAGGTATGGAATGATGTATTTTAAGTCCTGAAAGAAAGGAACTGCCAACTACAATTATTGTTTCCAGCAAGGTTATCTTGCAGAAGCAAAGGAGAAACAAAGACTTCCAAAGATAACTATAAACCAAGGAAATCCATAACCACTAGACTAGTATTACACAAGATGCTTAGGGGAATCCAGAAGAAAGACAAACACAACCATGACAACAAGTCAAAGAATAAATCTCACTAGAATAGATATGTAATGGGAAATAGAAAAGAATCAAATACTATCAATATAGTAAACCAAAATAAATCAATAAACAAGATTTGGATTAAAGCAGTTAAAAATGTCTCCTAATAATGAAATCAAAGGACTCGATGGATTCACTGTTGAATTTTACTAGACTTTTAGAGAATTAAGACCAACATTCCTCAAACTATTCCATAAAAAAGAAAAAGAAGAAACCCTTCCAAACTACATAGCCAGTATTACCCTGCTACCAAAACTTGACAAGGACACAACAACAAAAAAAGAAACTATAAACCAATATCCCTAATGAACATAGATGCAAAAATCCTCTTTAAAATACTTGCAAATCAAATTTAACATCACATTAAAAGAGGCATACCCTGAATAAACTAGATATGGAAGAATCATATTATGGAACATACAAATTCAGTCCCTCCCTCCTTCCCTCTCTCTCTCTCTCTCTTTCTTTCTTTCTCTTTTTGTGGTACTAGGGATTGAACCCAGGGGCATTCTACCTCTGAGCTACACCTCCAGCACTTTTTTTGTTTTCAAATAAGGTCTCCCTAGGTTGCTGAGAGTCTTGCTGAGTCTTGTTACTGAAGCTGGCCTTGAACCTGCAATCCTACTGTTCCAGCCTCCCAAGTACTGGCATTATAGGCATGTGCTACCGTGCCCAGCCTCAGTAGCTTTTGTACACACATATAATAAACTCAATGAGAAAATCAGGAAAACAATCAACAGACACATAGATCAATGGAACAGAACAAAAGATACAGAAACAAATCCATACAGTTATAGCCAATTGATTTTCAACTAAGGTATCAAAAGTATATATTGAAGAAGACAGCCCTTTCAAAAAGTGGTGTTGGGAAAACTGGTTATCCATTTGTAGAAAACTGGAATTAAATCCCTGCCTCTCATCCTACACAAGAATTAACTCAAGGTGGATTAAAAAAAAAAACCTGGAAATTACACCAGAGACATTTAAGTTTCTAGAGGAGGGCACAAGTCCAACACTCCAACATATAAGAACAATGAGACACTTCCTCACTAATACCCACAAGGCACAAGAAATTAAAACAAGGATTAATAAGTGGGATTACATTACACTAACAAGTTTCTGTTCATCAAAGAAAACATCAAGGGTCTAAAGAGAGAGCCTATAGAATAGGAGATCTTTGCCAGCTATTCCTCTGATAGAGGACTAATAATTAGAATATTAAAAGTACTTAAAAGACTTAACACTAAAATAAAAAAAAAACAATCAAGAAATGGGCAATTGAACTAAATACACACTTAACAAAAGAAATACAAATGGCAAATAAATTTATGAAAAAATGTTCAACATCATTAGCAGTCAGGGAGATGCAAATCAAAATCACACTGAGATTCCATCTAACCCCAATTAGAATGGCAATCATCAAAAATTCAAACAACAATAAATGCTAGCTAGGATGTGGGGAAAGAGAAATACTTCTACACTGTGGGTAGGTTTACAAATTAGTGCAACTGCTATGGAGATCAGTGTGGAGATTCCTCAGAAAACTGGAAATGGATCCACTATATGATCCAGCTATACCACTCCTGGGTATCTTTCCAAGGGGACTGAAATCAGAATGTTATAGTAATATATCCATATCCAGGTTTCTAGCAACACAATTCACAATAGCCAAATTATAGAATTAACCTAGGTGTCCATCAACAGATGAAATGGATTACAAAATTATGAGACATACACACAATGGAATTCTACTTAGCAATATGGAACAAAATTATGTCATTTTCAGGAAAATGAATAGAAATGGAGAACATTATCTTAAGTTAAACAGTCACAGAAAGTAAAGGGTCATATGCTTTCTCTTATATGAAGAAGCTAGGGAATAATCAAGGAATCGGTATATAAGAAGGACTTTAATGGAGGAAAAACCCCAGTGGAGTAAGGGAAGTGGTCTAGGGGTAGGACTGGGGGGAAGAGGAAGAATCAATGAAGGAAGAACTTCCATTGACATTATATACATATGTGAGAATACCAATGTCAACCTCTACATCATGTACAGGGAAGGGGTAGTGGGGAGGGAGTTGGGGGAAAGCTCACCAAGTGCTGTGTGCATGTATGTCACCATTACTATAAACTACATTATGTGACACTATAATGCACCAATAAATGCATATTAAAAAAATAATCCTAAATAAGGGTATGAAAGACCTCTACAATGAAAATTATAAAGCACTAGAGAAACTGAAGAAAACATTAGAAAGTACAAAGACCTCCCATGTTCATAAATTGGTAGAATACTGTTAAAATGGCCATACTGTCCAGAGATCTATAGACTCCATGCAGTCCCTATCAAAATACCAATGGCATTCTTCACAGAATTAGAAAAAAACAATTCTAAAAGTCACATGGAAGCACAAAAGATGCCAAACTGCCAAAACAATTCTGAGTAAAAAAGCAATGCTGGGGGCATCACAGACTAATGGAACAAGACAGAAGACCCAGAAATAAACACACACATTTTCAGCCAAATGATTCTTGACAAAGGTGCCAAAAACATACATTGCAGAAAGGATAGACTTTTCAACAAATGGTGGGGAGAAAACTGGATATTCACATGACTACTATACATTAACTTAACTGTTGAATGTTAAGTACTTTATTAAAGTATTCTCCTAGGTTTCGTTCGTTCTAAGTCACATGGCTTTGTTCTCTCCCTCAATGTTTAGCACAATGGTTTCTAAAATTAGAGGAACAGAACTAGTACTTTACTCTTAGTAAGCAAACATTTTGGTGTTGATGAGAGGTAAAAATCAATAAATGTTTTCATAAAGGAGAGACTGAGGGAAGATTAGATCATGTTTGTTGAAAGAACAATAAATTCAGGAAAGATAAATTTAGTCACTTTGTTAGAAAATGTTTACCTAACCACTAAGGAATTTAAACATTACTACCTCACACATGCTCTATGAAAAAAAAAAATGGATTTCTCTTTTAACCAGTTTGAAAAGCAATAAAAATCCATAAAATATGGAACATACTATAAAGATAGAACAATATTTAATTACATATTATCTTATTTCTTGAAGAAGTATTTGTTAAAAGTATCACCACCTTAAACTGAAATAGAATGTTTGATTCCCAATTTCAGGAAAATGACTTAAATTACTTGGCTACTGATATTGATCTGGTGTGAGAAAAATACATGAAACTCAGAAATTCTTTTAACAAACTTCCTTACACTTTTTCATTCTATGGCTGAGTAGAAAATGAAACTGTGATGAAGTCTTATAAATGAAATAAGTATTTGAGAAAATCTTTAGGAAAAGAATAAATGTGTTTTTTATAAGAGACTTTACTAAGAGAGGTGGCAAATTATTCATATAGCTAAGATTACAAATTCATAGTTTTTTTAAATGGGTAGGCTTATAGAAATCAAAACTTTTCCCTCAACTTTCTATATTCTGAGACACATCACAAAACAATGAAAGCTTTCCATTTGGATATTTACAAAAACAAGTGAACAAAAAAAATCCCACCATAAGTTTTCAGAGAAAATCTTCCTGGTAAGATAATATTGAAAATTGGAATCTATCATTTAAGAAACACTTGAAGTGCAATAATACATAAATATTATTTCAGAATGTCAAAAGTAACCAGAGATGGGAACTAATCAGCAATGTACACAGGTTCTCCAGAAAGTAACATGTTAATATTAAATAATTTCTGCTGGGCGTGGTGACACATAGTTGTAATCCTAGTACTTGGGAGGCTGAGACAGGAGGATTGCAGGTTTGTGGCCAGCCTCATCTACTTAGAGAGGCCCTCCACAACTTAGTGAGACCCTGTTTCAAAATAAAGAATAAAGCCGGGTGTGGCGGCACACACTTGTAATCCCAGAATTTGGGAGGCTAAGACCGGAGGATCCAGGTTCTCGGCCAGCCTCAGCTACCTAGTGAGGCCCTCCGCAACTTAGTGAGACCCTGTTTCAAAAATAAACAATAGAAAATAGGGCTGGGGGTATAGCTCAGGGGTAGAATGCCCCTGAGTTCAATCCCCAGTGCCGCAAAAAAAATAAATAAAAATTAAAAGAAAAGAAAAAAGAATAAAAAATAATTTCCTATGGTATAATTTCTTTAAAATGGATCATTACAATTGTTAAACTATTAAGAATTTTTGCATCTTATGACCTATAATCATACATTAAATGATTTTTAAACGTCTAGTTTTGAAGAAATTTTTCCCAGATAACTTTCATAAATCTATATTATGTATTATTAGAACAATTTTTTCTTCTCTCAAAAAAAAATTTTACCTGATATTTATTTAATAATTCTAAAGATATTTTCTATCAGCAGGCACAAGTATATATGGAAATAGTATAATAAAATATTAAAATGACTGAAATTATCTAAAGTCTCAATGTAACTTTTCTTTTCTTTTTTTTTTTTTTGCGGTACTGGGGATTGAACTCAGGGGCATTCTACCTCTGAGCTATACCCCCAGACCTATTTTTTATTCTTTATTTTGAAACTGAGTCTCACTAAGTTGCGGAGTGCCTCACTAGGTAGCTGAGGCTGGCCGCGAACCCGGATCCTCCGGTCTCAGCCTCCCGAATGCTGGGATTACAAGCATGCGCCACCACGCCCAGC
>PVLC010027211.1:0-22065 GCA_004027655.1 Graphiurus murinus
TGCCCCTGAGTTCAATCCCCAGTACCGCAAAAAAAAAAAAAAAAAAAGAATGTCCTAGCCGGGCGTGGTGGCGCACGCTTGTAATCCCAGCATTCGGGAGGCTGAGACCGGAGGATCCGGGTTCGCGGCCAGCCTCAGCTACCTAGTGAGGCACTCCGCAACTTAGTGAGACCCGGCTTCAAAATAAAGAATAAAAAATAGGGCTGGGGGTGTAGCTCGGAGGTAGAATGCCCCTGAGTTCAATCCCCAGTACTGCAAAAAAAAAAAAAAAAAGAATGTCCTAAGAATTTCTAGATAGAGAAATAGAAATAGAGCAGGTGGTTCAACTGAGAGAAGCAGGAAGAATAGAAGTTGTAGAGTTCAATGGAATAATTACCATCTAGTCTATGCTACATTCATGCATAAGGGTGATTATGATTTTTTAGGACAAATATTTTAAATTGCATCCATATGATATATTGTGAAAGGCAATGACTTTTCACACTTTGTCTCATTAATATAATCACATAGATATTTAAGAAGCATTCAATAAATATTTGATTCATGTACTTATTCACAAACATTTATTAAACATAATATGTACTGTGTATTGATAGTGGTTGTACACAATCATGACTTCATATTAAAAGCAGTAGGAAGGTTTAAAAACCATTGTGACCAAGCCCCTACATGGAACATTTGGATGAAAATATCTTGGCCCAGAATAATCTGATACACTGTAGCTGGTCACAAGCTATTTTTCTATAGACTGATGATATCCCAGAAAAAACGAAAGCCAAATTCTTCATTCCATGGGGCTGATATGCAAAGATTTGTGGAAGGCAGAAAAAATAAACACTGAAAATAATATATGCCTCTATGCTAATTCAATGTCTAAATATTGAAGTAAATAATAGTCAATAACCAACTGCAAATTCATTGTAAATAATACCACTAAATCATATAAGAAAAAATAATCTCTCTCCTTTGGCAATCATCATTCTAGGAAAAATCATCTTTGAAAAGTCTTCAGGCTGTAAGGAAATAACTAGATCATAAGGCACTTCTCCCAAGTTAAAAATCTTAGCCCTTACCATATGTCACTTGTGACATATATTTTTAAAGCATTAGAAAACAACCTCTTGCCTTGTTTTCAAGATATTCTCTAATTGTAGCATACACAGTAAAGCCCCTGGAGGATAGTGGTGGATGACTGGACACATATTAACTTCTGAAAACAGTGGCTAGAGGACTACAAGAAAGATTGCAGATACAAGCTGGGGCCATTTTGAGCAAGCAATTGTACTGTATATTTCAGGTTTTCCCTTGCTATTGGATAAAAAAGGAATAACAGTTTACTTATTTAATTCTCCCTCTTCCCCCCCAAACTCTCTTCCATAACTCCCTTCTGTACATTATTTAAAGTTTCTTATGTCTCCTATTTTACTTCTATCTTCCACAAACAAGAGAAAACACACCACCTGTTTTAGTCAGCATTCTCTTTGCTATAATCCAAAACACTTGATGAGGAAGGAAGATATTATTATTTACTTACAACTTATAGTAAGGATGATTTATTTGATCACAGTTCTGGAGATTTTAGAATTTCAGCCCATGTTAGGCCAGGTGAAGTCAGTGTATGATGGGTAGAGGAAAAAGAGAAAGAGAGAGAGAGAGAGAGAGAGAGAGAGAGAGAGAGAGAGAGAGAGAGAGAGAGAGAGGGAGAGAGAGAACAAGCAGCAAGGTCTCTGCTTTAACATCACAGAGGCCAGAAATAAGACAAAACTAGCAAGATACCATATAAAATCCATAAGGTAACACCCCAAGTACTCCCTCTTCAGTAACCAAACCCCACCTCTAACATGACTGCCTTGTCTGTATGAGGCCTTGGGGAAATTCTAAATTCAAACCATAACAACACCCTTGACTTTCTGAGACTGATTAATCTCACTTATAATATTCTCCAGTTCTATCCATTTTCCTACAAATGACATAATTTTATTCTTTATGGATTAGTAAAATCCCATCGTGTGTATATCCCAGGTGTCACTTTTTAGTGACACCTGATTCCATAATTTGGTTATTACGAATTTTTGCTGCTATAAACATGAGTATGCATCTATCACTACAGTATTCTGACTTTAATTCTTTAGTAAAGATACCAAGGAATGGTATACCCAGATCGTATTATGCTTCTATTCCTAGTTTTTTGAGGAACCTTCAAACTGATCTACATAGGGGTTGTACTAATTTACAATTCCACCAACTATGTATTAACAATCCTATTTCTCTATATGAAAGTATTACTATCAATGTCACTAACTGATTTGGGGAGTGAGGACAGGGAAGTAGAGTGGGATGTGAAGAGAGATTCACAAGGAACTATGTGCATGTATGTTTTTTTATCATGTAGAACTTCACTATGCATATAATTGCAACTAATAAAGTAAACTTTTAAAAAGGAGGCAGAGTAGCCAAATAGGTTATGAGAAAATGAGTAAAGAGAATGTTAATTCCAGTTTCCTCAAAGTCACCTCCATATAGCATGGTAGTTAAGCATGGTATAATTCTAATGTTCCTAACTTAATCATTTTCAAAAATGAAAAATAAAAAAATAAAGTTTAAGAAATTATATATCTCAGAGTATTTTACAAAGTCACAATGAAGAGTAAATATTTTATTTAAGAGATCGAGCATTAATTACATGGAAAGTTTTACTTATCCTAAAAATCTAATTTACCAGAGGGTAAAGTATAAATGAAATATTACTAGACTATTACAAAGGGTGATCCATTATTGTCTGTTACCAATTAGTGATAGAGCAAACTCCTATTCATTTCATTTACAATTTGCCTTCAAGCAAAGTATGAGAGTCATTTCTCAACACATAATTAAAATATGGTTGTGACACATTCATATACAAAGTGAGTAAACACAAAGGATGATACAGCTATTATGTATACATTTTATGTTTTAAATAAGAAATATGCACACACAGAATTTAATTCAAGACATGCAAATAAAAATACACATTTATCATTATTTTACAGCAGTAGATGCATTTTTATCAGTCTTATTTATGATCCAATTAATGTAATTTATTAATTATATAAAAAGTGCTGTTTATTCAATTTTATTGATGCACTGGGATTTATTTTCATATGCAGTTTTGCACAATATATAAGCTTATTTACAATAAACACAAATATTCTCATTTGTAAATAAATGAATTAATAATTCATAACATTTAAAATAATTTAGCAGATAAATCTTTGAACATCAGAATGTTGGGAAAAACTAGGAGAATTATTTATAGTTTCAAGCTACTAAAAGTGGATCAAAATTCAAAATCCAGTTATCCTGATTCTATAGTTCAGTGATTCTCAGCATCTCCAACCAGTAGCATCAACAGTCTGAGAACTTGTTAGAGATGCAAATTCTTTGGCCTCAATCCAGAACTAGCTGATAACAAACTTTGGAGAGGGCTCAGCAATCTATGCTTTAGCCTTCTAGATGATTCTTATTAGAGCTATTCAAAAGGACTCTACTTCTTTGTGTTAAAAAAAAAAAAAAACTCCTGTGACTTAAGGGTTGTAGTCACAAAATCTCCATGGACCATGGTCCTTACATATGCTTCTCCAAAACTATGCTCGGCCTTCTGCATTCTACTCCATCCAGAGAGGATAACCTTCAGCTAATATTTCCCTTCACTGGAAACTTTTAGTTATATTCCACCAAAGACAGAATATTAAAGGAAGGAAAGGAAAGGTTTTCATTGTGTGCCTGTTATGCTAGTTTTTCTCCTGATACTTCCCTTGGACTGTCTTCATCTCTTAATTTAACAGCTCAATTTGAACAATTTGCAGAGAGTTATCTCTCTAGTTCAGTGTAACTGTTTTCATCCTTTACCTCTTCATTTCAGAAGTAGAAATGAAGCTCTACCTTCATGACCCCAGGCTACCGTCTGATATGGTTTTCCTACAGCATATAAGCAGACTTTTTCATATTGTTGACTTTTCAAAAGATATCATTTCACTTACCCATGCAAAATGTAAACTATGAGATGACGAAGTGATACAAAAATGTTCTATATATAACTTGTATGAGCTTCTTCATTCGCTTTCCTAGAAAAGTCTCTTTATTTTTGTTTATAGCAAAAAATATATAATTCACACACCATAAAATTCATTTATTGAAGTCATATGTTCATAGATCTGTGAAATCATTGCCACAATCAATTTCAGAGGATTTTTATCATATTCAAACATATATCCCTGTTAGTAGTCCCTCTCCTTTTTTTCTCTAGTGATACAGTTCTAAAAAGCCCACTTATTTATTTTCTGTCTTTATACGTTTGCCTACTGGGAACATTTCATAAAAATGGAACTAGATAATATGACTTTTGCGACTAACTTCTATGGCATAACACAATGTTTTCAAGATTTAGAGATGTAATTGTATATATTACTACTTTTATTGCAAAATGATATTTCATTGTAAGAATATTCACATTTCATTTGTCCATTAAGTTGGTGGATATTTAGGTTGTTTGTTTCAACTTTTTGGATATTGTGAATAATGCTGCTATTAACTTTCAGGTATACATTTTTGTGATAATTCATGTTTTACATGTCTATGTAAATGGGTTATATGATAATTCTATGCTTAACTTTTTAAGAAGCTATCAGACTGTTTTCAAAAGTGACTGCATCATTTAATATTCTTATTATGAGGCTTTTAGTTTTTCTATATCCTGACAAAAACTTTTTATTATAGCCAGATAGTATGTGCAAAGTGGTATCTCATTTTGGTTTGGTTCTGTATTTTCCTAATAACTAATAATGCTGAGAAAATTTTCATATGCTGATTGGCCACTTGTATATTTCTTTAGAGAAATATCTTTTTATTTCCTTTTCCTTTTCCAAATTTTTAACTGTGACTTTTGAAGTTTTAGTATTGAGTTTAACAACCATGCTGACATCTTGACATTGTACTTTCATCCTCTAGACCTCTGAGAAAATAAATTTATGTTATTTTAACCACACAGTCTATGTCAATTTATTATGGCAGGCCAGGCTTTATAGCTACCTGTACATTTGCCTTTGGTCTTAGCTTGTGATACTACTATTAACACTCTCACATAATCTAATGAATAACTGCAGAGCAGGTTATTAATTCATTAATGCATAGCAGAAAGTTTTATTTTGATGACTCAGATACTTACACAATTCCTTATATTGAGTAATTTCTGGTATTTGAGAATGAACATATTCTCAAATATCAGATCATACTCCCATACCACTGAGATTAATTTTAGAAAAGACTGTGTGCTACAGCCACATATTTTTTGGGACTAGACATTTCACTTAAATCATCCAGCCCTGGTGTTGAACCTTGGTTAATAATGCAAGTTCTTTCTCCCTTGTCATGAGGTTTTTGAGTCTACAAGAGTTAGGTCTACAAGTTAGTTAGGTCTACAAGAGTCCATTAGAGAAGTTTTAATTATACCCCAAGAGAAAATGTTTATGGTCCCAATTCTTTCTTTTTTAGGAAGCTTATTTGCCCCAAATCAAGTGCATACACCATTTACCTACAAAGCAGATGTTCATTCCAAAGATCTTTGGGAGAAATTCAAGGTCACAATTCCTTATTGCACAATTCTCCAGACACAATTGCTTTTTATTTACATTTGTAAAAGGTACATTCCACTGAATCTTTTTCTGAATAACAAATTCTCTGCTCTGTCCCCCAGTGAGAAAAGCCAATAGTGTAATTTTATAGAATTTTATGCTTTTCAAAAATTTATTACAAAATCACATTACACATCTAATAACATTTTAATTAGAAGATTAGCTAACTTAAATCTGCAAACCATCAAATTTTTATTATAAAACATTATGCAACCATATTTCCACTATGTTGTATTTATTATATCCATCAATTCTACAAAATGAGCATTGCATTTCATCTCTTGCCTTTATCTGTATACATATGTTTTATAGACATGCTGGTGATATATTTTGTTGTACAAATCACAAGATATAGTTTTCACACAGAGTTCAGATTTTTATACATTTCTCCCCAGAGAGTATTCATATTTGATCAATTACTGATAGAAATCCAAGGCAATTAAATTGTAGTGACTTTGTCATATGGGTGAATATGTTTCCCACTAAGACAATGTCCTTTACTACATCCTGTGCACAGGACAGTCACCATCACTGCAGTTTCTTATCCCTCAGATACAATATATTCACTCAATGTGATTAAATTCACCTGATACCTTCTTGCTTTATCATGCTAAGTTAAATGATTGGCTTAAATTTTTCACTTTTTAAATTGTTTTTTATTTTTATTTTTAATTTTTTTAATATAATAATTGGTGCATTGATACATCTTTGTTAGGTACAAACTGATAAAAGCATATATGCACACATTTCTCATTTAACCCCTTCCCCAATTCCCACCGCACTCCTTCCCCCTCCCTCCTTTTTAAATTCAGTTTAGTGATTGACCTTGATACATTTGTGAAAGTACATCATGTGCATTAGGGGTCCCCCCATCCATCCCTTTTGGTTAAGTCAACTTCTTTGATAATTGAGGGTTTCTCCTTTTTCATCTGGAGACCCTCTTTTGCCCTATCTTCTCCCTAGTATCCGCATATTATAGATAATATATGTTTTTTACTCTTTGTGACTGGCTAATCTCACTTTACATAATGTTTTCCAGTTGCATCCATTTCCCAGCAAATACCATGACTTTGTTCTTCTTTATGGCTGAGTAAAATTCCATTGTGTACATACCCCATAGTTTTGTAATCCATTCATCTGTTGATGGACATCTTGGCTGTTTCCATAGTTTGGCAATTGTGAATTGTGTGTCTATAAACATAGATACACATGCATTGGACTGATAGTTTGGTATCCATTCTTTTGGGTAGATACTTAGAAGTGGTACTGCTGGGTCTTATGGTAAGTTCATTCCCATTCTTCTGAGGATCCTCCATACTGCTTTTTAAAATGATTGAACTAATTTGCAATTCCACCAACAATATATTAGAGTTTTCACTTCTTCACACCTTTACAAGCATTTTTTGTTTTCTTGTATTTTTAATAATTGCCATTCTAATTGGGGTTGGGAAAAATATCAGGGTAGTTCTGTTTTCCATCTTTCTTATTGCTAATGATGTTGGACATTTTTTTCATACATTTATTGACCATTTGTATTTCTTAGTTTTTGAAATGTCTGTTTAGTTCCCTTGCCCATTTTTTGATTGAGTTAGTTTACTTAGGGGTGAGTTTATTGAGTTCCCTGTATATTTTAGATATTAGTCCCCTAGCAGAGGAGTTTCTGACAAAATTTTTCTCCCATTTGGTTGGCTCTCTGTTGAGATTCTTGATAGTTTCCTTTGCTGCACAGAAGCTTTTCAGTCTAACGCAGTGCCATGTATCAATCCTCTTTTAATTTCTTGTGACTTTGGGGCCTTGTTGAGAACCAGAGAAACAATGATTTCTATGAAACAAACAACTAAGCAAAGAAAACAAACACTACCACAAACAGAAGTTAAAACCCAAAATATTAAGAATTAAAAAATATCTCTCAATAATCATGCTGAATATAAACAGCCTCAAGTCCTCAATAAAAAGATATAAGGTGAAAAAATGCATTAAAGACCAGAATCCATCTATATACTACCTGCAAGAAACATACTTTACAAGTAAAGATACTCATAAACTAAAGGTGAAGGGCTGGAGCAAGGTAATCCATGCTAATGAACATGAAGACAAGCAGGGGTAGCAACTGTGATACCAGATAAATTAGACTTCAAGCCTAAACTTAACAGAAGAGACAAAACAGGCTTTTTGTTGTTGTTGTTTGTTTGTTTTTCACTGGTAAAAGGAACCATTCAGAAAGAGGATATAATAATATTCAATATTTATGCCCAAACATAGGTGCAACCACTTTCATAAAACAAATTCTATATAACATTAAGTCACACATAGATTCTAATACAATAATATTGGGAGACTTCAATAATTCTCTCACACCATGAGGCTTCAATACTTTTCTCACACCATGAGGCATCTTTACTGACAAAAGATGTAAGGTCAGTAAAGATGCCTCAGACATAAATAATACAAATCAAATTGACCTTTTAGATGCATACAGACTATTCCACCCAACAACAGCTTAATTCACATTTTTTTCCGCTGTTCATGGAATCTTCTCCAAAATAGGCTACATCTTGGCCCACAAAGACTAGCAAATTCAAAAAATGTGACATAATCCCTGCATCTTTTTTATTTATTTATTTTTTTTTTGCACTGGGGATTGAACTCAGGGGCGTTCTACCTCCAAGTTATACCCCCAGTCCTATTTTTTATTCTATATTTTTAAACAGAGTCTCAGTAAATTGTGGAGTGCCTCACTAGGTAGCTGAGGCTGGTAGAGAACCCGGATCATACTGTCTCAGCCTCCCAAATGCTGGGATTACAAGCATGCACCACCACGCCCAGCTCCCCTGCATCTTTTAAGACTATAAAGGAATGAAACTAGAAATCAACTGTAAAAAGGCCCAGAGAAACCACATAAACACATAGAGGCTGAACCACACTGCTGAATGAGGAATGGGTCATAGAAGGAATAAGGAGAGAAATTAAGAAATTCCTAGAAACAAACAAAAATAAATGTATTTTTATTTTCTTTTTGATATTTTGATTCTGTTTTCTTTCCCTGGATATCACTAAGCAAAATGTAAATTAATCAAGTACACATTCTATACCTGTCTTAACACTGATCTTCAGTCACTTACTTTTATTTCTTTGTCTCTCTATTTTTAAGCATCTTCTCTCTCAAATGCAATTTTCACTACTATGAAACTCCCTCTGCCCTGACACATAAATAAATAATGAGCGTGAGAAAAGGGTAGCTGTGTAGAACTCATGGATTCCTATGTCCACACTTATTTTGCCTCCAACATCCACATTCAAACACTTTGTTTCCAGATTACTAAGTCTCAATTTCTACCTTTATTATCCACCAGTTAAAATTGTGTTGCTTTTAACATTACACATTATCATAAGTAATAACTTTAAGGAATGTCCTCTTGACTTGTTGGCCAACAGCTATTTGGAGTCATTTCTGACAATTCTGAACATAACAATGAGGAAAAAATCAAATTTAGATGTGACTCTTTTTTATTCTTTATTTTCCTTGTTCACATCTGACAATTCATTCATTGCATAATAACATATATTTTAAAAGTAGCTTACATCTTTCCCAGAACTCAGTTCCTTCCCTGTCTTTCTAAATTGCATTTTTAAAAATGCAATATCATTAAATATTCACTAAATTTAATTATAATAAGTCAATTATACCACACAGAAATTCTATGAACTTGTTATTTTATAGTATTGTAGCATTTAAAAGTTGTCATTAATATATTGTTTCATTCATATATACCTATTGTTTGTGTGTGTGTGTGTGTGTGTGTGTTACTGAAGATTAAACCCAGCGGCACTCTACTTTTGAGCTAAACCACCAGTGCTTTTAATTTTTTGTTTTGAAATAGAGTTTATCTAGGTTGCTTAAGCTAGCCTCAAACCTGTGATCCTTCTGTCTCAGACTCCCAAGTACGGGTATTACAGGTGTGCACCACTATACTTACTTGAAATTGATCTTTGTAGTTTTATAACAAGTCCAAAGCAGAAATTAAATTTCATTTTTTCTATTTAGAAAGACAATTAATCCCAGCAGATTTACTTTAAAAACCTATATTTTTTATTCTAAGACCAATGAAACAGAAGATACAGAAACAAAGTCACACATTTATAGCCAATTGATTTTTGACAAAGGTGCCAAAAACATACTTTGGAAAAGAGACAGCCTTTTCAACAAATGATGTTGGCAAAACTGACTATCCATTTGTAGAAAATGAAATTAATCCCTGACCTCTCTCCCTGCACAAGAGTCAAACCAAGATGAGTCGAAGTCCTGGATATTATTAGACTGAAGAATTGAAATTCCTAAAGGAGGGCATAGGTCCAACAGTCCAACATAAAGGCACTAGTAGAAACTTTTTCATTAAGACTGACAAAGTTCAGAAAATTAAATAAGAATTATTAATGGAACAGCATTAAACTAAAAAGTTTCTGTTCAGCAAAGGAAACCATCAAGAGTCTAAAGAGAGAGTCTACAGAATGAAAGATTTTTGCCAGCTACTACTCTGATAGAAAAATAATATATAGTATATACAAAGTATTTAGAAGATTTAACACTAAAAAAAAAACCCAATCGAGAAGTGGGCAGTTTAACTAAATAGACACTTCACAAAAGAAGAAATACAAATGACAAACAAATACATGAAAAAACATGTTCAACATCATTAGCAATGAGGAAGATGCAAATGAAAACTTCACTGAAATTCCATCTAACTCCAATTAGAGTTGTAGTTATCAAGAAGTCAAACAACAACAAATGCTGGTGAGGATGTGGGGAAATGGGAACTATGCTGTTTGGGATTTCAAATTACTGCAGGTTCTTTGGAAATTCCTCAGAAAATTGGGAATGGATCCACAATGTGATCCGGCTATACCACTCCTGAGTATCTTTCCAAAGTGATTGAGATAAAAATATTATGGTGATACATGCATATTCATGTTTATAGAAGCACAATTCACAAAAGAAAAATTATGTAACCAATCTAGGTGTCCATCATGTGATATACATAAAATAGAATTCTATTCAGCAATAAAGAAGAACAAAATTACTTCACTTGTAGGAAATTGAATGGACCTGGAGAACATTATGTTATGTGAGATTATCCAGTAACAGAAAGTAAAGGGTTATATGTTTTCTCTCATATGTGGAAGCTAGGGAGAAATTGAGATACAAGAGGTATTTAAGATAATGGAGGACAAAGCCCAGTGGAGGGAAGGAGATGGTCTAGGAGAGGGGGAAGAGGGAGAATTAATGAAGGAAACACTTCCATGAAAATTATGTACATCTGTGAGAATACCAATCCCAACTTCAGTGTCTTGTATGAGGAAGGGGGGAAGTGGGTAAGGAGCCAAAGAGAAGCTGACCAATCACTCTGAACTACATTAGGATGTGAGAACCCCAATTCAACTGTATTCAAAAACAGTGAATGGAAAATTCCATAAGTAATTCATGAATTTTAGGCAATTTTTAGTATCATCATGAAATCTTATGTGATCCCATCCAACATGTGAATCATCCCTTAGTCTAGGGTGTCCACTGCTATATGCTACCCACCCACTAGTCACTTAGTAGCTGTCCTTAGTGTGTGTGTGTGTGTGTGTGTGTGTGTGTGTGTGTGTGTGTCACTAGTAGCTGTCGTGTGTGTGTGTGTGTGTTACTGGAGATTGAACTCAGGGGCATTCTACCTCTAAACTATACTCCCAGACCCCCAGACCTATTTTATCTTTAAAACAGTCTTACTAAGTTGTGGAAGGCCTCATGAAGTAACTGAGGCTGACCATAAACTGTGATCCTCCTGTCTCAGCCTGGCAAGTACTGGGATTACATGTGTGCACTACTATGCCTTGCTAGCTATCCTATCAAATTGACTGTTTTAGTATCACAGTGTTTGTGTTCAAGTAATCCTTACATAGTAGCCTAAGCTACAGTACTAATATTATTTATCTTACTTCATTTCATCTTGGAGATCATTATAGCATTTTGTATCCTCACAAGAAAAGTAAGTAGAGTAAAATAAGATTTTATAGAAAAAGGGAGACCACATTCACATAACTTTTATTATAGTATATATTGTCATGATTATCCTATTTTTAGTTTTTGTTAATCTGTTACTATGCTTAATTTATAAATTAAAAGTGTTATATATATATGTATGTATGTATGTATACATGTATATATGTATGCAAAAACCATAGTATATAAGGTTTTGGATTATCTGAGGTTTAGGTACCCACTGGGAGCCTTGGAACATATTCTTAATGGATAAGAGGGTTAGGAGACTACTATAATCACATTTTAGTTCAAGTTACTTTTGTTAAAGTAACTATCATGCTCACTTTAAATCTTATGGAAAATTTTCTTCTAGATGAGTTTAAAAGCTGAATGATAGTTTATACTTTGGATGACTAAGGTAAGCAACTATCTTGACTTCTATTATATAACAGTTTAACCTCATGCAAAATTGACATTTACTATATTTCTGCAGTGTCATGTTGAAGAAATGGGACTAGCCTCATGAAGCTTCTCCCTGGTCTGGCTTAGTTTCACTAAATAAAAATATCTGATACAATACAGAGGGAAACAAAGAGATTGAAATAAGGGTTAGTGATGTGTTATATGCAAGTATTTTTAAGGTAAAAGAGACAGATACTGAATCTTATATTTTGATAATTACTATTGCCTTGAGAATAAAAGAGTCATTTTTAGTCATTATCAGAAAAGTTGTCAATTACAAATCTGGATGTACCATCATGCTCAATTGCTGTTTTATTTATAAGTTTAAATAATGCCATAAAACCACCTTGTACTTCAGATTGACCTATTAATCCCTTAAAGTCTGAACTCTGTTGCTCAGTTTCTCTAATGTTAGCAAACTTATGTTTCTGTTTTAAGTTGTTTGTTTGCTTCAAAATCCCATTTTTTTCCTCTCTGACCCTACAAGTGGATTCTTATTCATCCGAAGAATTTGAATATGCTCAAATCTTAATTATGAAGAAGTTCATCTTTACAGTAACCCATAATTCAAAGTTGTGGTTTATACATTTATCTCTCTGGGCTGAGACCAACATTGCATGATACATATAAGTTTCTTTCAATATTTATTGAAGATACAAATGCTGGTGTGTAAGGTCAACACAGAGACTCAAGAGGATGGAGGTGTCTAAAGTCCAAGAAACTAAGCAAGTATCATTTTAACTCAGCCATATTATAGTTATTCACAAAATTGCTCTGGGAAAGAACACAGAACATTATTAGAGAAAAATATAAAAATTAGATGTTGATCTATGAAAAATATTTCTTCTTGGCTAGCTTCTACTTTTGGAAATATGAAGTTATGTAAATAGAAAAGTATGATGGTCATAAAGACATGTTGCCAATACAAATCTATTTGGACTCAAATTCTGGCAGTGAAGTATTCTAACAGGGTGGCTGAGATAAAATATTCAACCTCAAAAGTTTACTTTTCCCTCATTAGAGCAGAAATATTAATGGAACCTACATGATAAGATTATTCTATAGATTAGTTAGAACAGTGCATATTGCTCACTTAATACACTCTAATGGTTCAAGAAACTACTTTCTAGTATCAATGTATTTTTATTTATTTTATTATTATAATGAGTAAACAGATGAAATTGGAAATTTTAGACAAGTCCTTACCCCATTGGTTGTAAGGTCTACAACCAAAGTTATGGTATGTACAAATAAGCATTTTACTTCAATATTCATTATGCAATAATTATCATAAAATGTCCTTAGTTTTTTGGAAGAAGAACTTTCTCAGAGTTTCTTGAATCATTGTGAATATGCTTACTCCTATCTAAAAAAAAAAATAGTGGCCTCTTCTGTTTTAAATATTAATCATGTTTATATTCATTAAATATCAGTGTTAAGATTCCAGTTGACAAGCTTTTTGTGACTTACTTGGAAAATTTGTGTGTGTGTTTGTGGTACTAGGATTGAACCTAAGGGCATTCTACCTCTGGGCTACACTCCTCGTCCTATTTTGTATTCTTTATTTTGAAACAGGGTCTCACTAAATTGCGGAGGACCTCACTAAGTACCTGAGGCTGGCTGTGAACCTGTATCCTCCAGTCTCAGCCTCCCAAGTACTAGGATTACAAGTGTGCACCACCATGCCTGGCTACTTGGACAATCTTAAAGATTTTCTGATATTCATATTCTGAAAAATTTACTATGGGCAAAATAAAAGGTCTTTAAGATGTTCTATTATCAAAAGTTACTTTCTATATAAATCTATGTAAATCAACATAAGAGATAATTTTAAATAAAAACATAAATCACTGCTCTGAAAATAGAACTAGAAATTCTATATACTTAAATTTTAATGTATTATATAGTGAGTAATTTTAATGGAAGTAAAAATAAAAGGAATATTATCTATATAATCATCTTTTTTTGAGGGTCATAATTAGTTTATCTGATTAATATCTAATTCTAAAACATTCTTGGAAGTTACCACTGGTCCATTTTTCAATATGTAATGAAAGGTAGATTTATAGACTATAGAACATGCAACAGAGCACAGAGTGGTGGCACATACCTGTAATCCCATCCCAGTATTTAGGTACTTAGGAGGCTGAGACAAGAGGATTGCAGGTTCAAGGCCAGCCTCAGAAACTTAATGAGATTCTATTTCAAAGTTAAAAAAAATTAAAAGGACTAGGCATGTAGCTCAGAGGTAGAATTCCCCTTGATTGAATTCTTAGTACCAAAACCAAAATAAAACTGAACAACAACAACAAATAGAATATGCAAGAGAAAATATTATTAATGGAATTTAGTATATGTCTTTCTTTTTACCTTGAATCAATTTTTCATAAGAATAGGTATTTTGTGTTAAAATAGCTGGTGAAGGCATACATGCACACATTTATCATTTAAACCTTCCCCAATGCCCACCCCACTCCCTCACCCTCCCTACTTCTCAGGTTTAGTTTAGTGATTGAGTTTGATATGTTTGTGAAAGTACATCAAGTGCATTAGGGTGCCCCCCCTGCCACTGTCCATCCTCTTTGGTTAAGTCAACTTCTTTGCTTATCAAGGGTCTCTCCTTTTTCATCTGGAGACCCTCTTATGCCCCATTTTCTCCCTAGAATCTACATATTAGGGAGAAAACGATTTTTTACTTTTTGTGACTGACTAATCTCACTTAACATAATGTTTTCCAGTTGCATCCATTTCCCTGCAAATGACATGATTTTGTTCTTCTTTATGGCTGAATAAAATTCAATTGTGTACATATCCCATAGTTTTCTGATCCATTCTTCTTGGCTGCTTCCATAGTTTGGCAATTATTAATTCTGCAGCTATAAACATAGATACACATACATCAGTCTGATAGTTTGGTTTCCATTCTTTTGGATAGATACCCAGAAGTGCTATTGCTGGATCATATGGTAGATTTATTCCCATTTGTCTGAAGATCCTCCATACTGTTTTCCAAAGTGGTTGCACTAATTTTTATTTTTTTTAAATTTTGAGAATATTTATTAAAACCAGGACTTATTTGATTTGCTTATTTACTGCTTTACTTTTGTGTCTCATCCTAAAAATTTCTGCACTGGCCACCACGTAACTGTCTCATTCTCTCTGCTTTTTTCCTCTTTCTCTCAAGAAGTTGATTTAACCGAAGGGGATGGACAGGGGTGGGGGGGGAGGACATACTAAGGCACATGATGTACTTATACAATTATATCAAGGTCACTCACTGAACTGAACTTGAGAGGGAGGGAGGGCGAGGGAGCGGGGTGGGAATCGGGGAAGGGGTCAGATGAGAAATGTGTGCACATTTGTCTTTATCAATTTGCACAAATTATTACAATAAAAAAACAGGTTGCACTAATTTTTAATCTCACCAACAATGTATTAGGGTTCTCACTTCTCCACACCCTCGAGAGCATTTGTTGTTCATGTTTTTTATGATTGCTACTCTGATTGGGGTTATGTGAAATATCAAGGTAGTTTTGACTTGCATCTCTCTGATTGCTAATGATATAGAACATTTCCTCATACATTTATTGACCATTTTATTTCTTCTTTTGTGAAGTGTCTATTTATTTACTATCTATCAATGTTTATTTAAGAAAGTAGTAAAAGTTTTGTTGACACCACAAAAATGATATTGTAAATGTAGAAGTAATACAAATAATCATAAATATTTATTTTTAATTTATATCCTATAAGTAATTAACAGTGTTTAATATTGGGCTTCAAAAGAAAATATATTTGTAAAATAAATATTAACATTTTTAAATGATTATAAGTTATTAGGTTTTCTCCCAGTGGAGCTCTGAAATTTGTATGTGGAAAATTCCTATGACTTGGTTTATCTAGAAGGGGAGACAAAAACATGTCTTCACAGGGTGATAATAGAGCAAACCCCAATTTCTTATTTGGGACACACAGCTTTTCTATTTGTGATGGTTTGGGCAATGAATATGTGATTGTCTCGGCGGAGAGGGCAGTGAGGGAAAAACTACCACTGTGCCTTCATGGCTCTAGCCTCTTGTCAACTATTACAATTACAAATGTTACTGTAAAGGTAAGAGAATAATTAAGAAACTATTAGTCTCTTACAGTTCAAATTATAAGCTCTGTGGTATTTAGTAATGAAAACTTAAGATACCAATTCAATCAAATGCAAGTTAGATCTCTCATAATTGATTATAACAACCTGAGCTTTTTCTGCATTGTACATTTGAATGTATACTGTAACTGTTGTGTACTTTGTGGGATGTATGACTCTCAAACACATTCCCAAATGGGAAGTAAAATTCTACAATAAGGCCAAAAAATTAACTTAAACACAAACTCTTCAGTTAATCACGCAGATTCATCCTTAGGGTAATGATGATAATGAAAGCATCATATATTATAAAATTTACTGTTCTATTGAATAATAAGGTACATTCTTTCCTTCTAGACCTATGTTCTTTTCAGAAATCTTCTAAAGAATCAAGTGGATGTGCCTATTTCTCTTGTATGCTTTATCTGCAGTCTGTAGTATTAATTTTTACATAGTAAGAAACATTTAGTTTCTTGATTTTGTTTTGTTTTATTTTGCTCTGTGTGTGTGTGTGTGTGTGTGTGTGTGTGTGTGTGTGTGCTGGGTATCAAAACCAGGGCTTTGCACATGCTAGGTGAATGTACTACTACTGAGCTACCCTCTCAACTCCCCTCCTCAATCTTATACAATCAGAGAATTTCATGCTGGAATTCAATCTCTTTTCTTAGCTTTTCCTTTACTAATAAGTTAATAAAGATGTATTGTGCATATTGACTAATGCCTGTAATGCCATTTACTTGAAAGGCTGAACCAAGAGGATCATTTGAACCCAGGACTTCAAGGCCATCCCGGCAACTTAGTGACACCTTGTCTCCAAAAATTGAAAATAAAAATAAACAAACAAATAAACAAATAAAAGCTGTGAAAGAAGACAATGGCTTTATCTCTTTAATATATTAATGTAAGGATAAGAAAAATTATTTCTACCTGGTTTGGAATTGCAAAGTTATATACTGTGTGATTTTTATTTATACCAATCTATTTTGTGAATTTCTAGTTTACTTGGACAAATTAGCTTCTCCCTTTTACTTCCTAGTATGAAAATCTGTTTTACAGTTTATGACAAAAATAAAAAACTTTATTACAAGGCAGGCATCTAATGAAACAGAAAATCAGGATGAATGCATGTGATTCTTCCTCTGTCCCATAAATCCCCAAAGGCAGTATAAATACATTTAAGAAACAAAATTATTATTAAAAGGAAAACTGGCCTTACAATCTCATCCTAATGAGATATGCAGAAGAAATATGAATCATATTGCAGAGTTTAAGTTGGTAAAATGTTAGGTTGACAGATTTTTATGGAAAATGTATGTGCTTCCTCATAGGAAAATGCATCTCCAAGCTATCATAGTTCCCACAATATACTTGACTGATGTTTCCTTTGCTTGCTGTATAATCATCCAAAATGGACAAATATATGATGACATAGTCTAAATTGCTGCTTGTTAGTTTCACTCAAAATATTCTGACATTGTTTTGTACGTTAGTGTCTAGTGACTAACTGTGGTAAACACAATAGACATCAGTGCCAAGATTTATCTCTATAACTGCAATGTTAAGGTGCATATCAGCTTTGTTTACTTGTGATAACCCAACTTAAAAATAAAATGCACATTGCTTAACTGCCCTAACGACCTACTTAACTATTTTCAGCTATGGCCCACTTTGTACTTTTGACATAGTAAAATAAAGATGCAGAGATTGGTCTTATACAGATCAGGTTCTCATTAGGGTAAATTGAGTTCTTTAATCAACAACATACTTTTTATAAGAAATTAAAACCAATGTTTAGAGATTTCCTGGTTTTCTAATGTTTTGTTTTCTTCTTTTTAATGTAGCCCAAAGCCAAAGTGAAGTTGAAGTTGGGGGGGAAATGTTATGCAATCCAGAAGTTTGTTGACAAAAGTTTTTTGATGTCTACGAATTTATAATGGAAAGTGAACTTCCCAGAATAGTATAAAAAACAAGTGAATCACATTTTTCTTAGTCAAAAATTTAAATGCAAAACAGTTCAGAAAATGCTTGTGTTTAAGTTTTGGACCTTCGTAACAAATTGTTACTTCATGAATAGCTTATTTTATATGGAAAACAAATATTATATTCCCAAACACATAGTAAATAGAGATGATAAAGCAAATAATATGCATAGTTAAAAAAAAGTTTTATTCCTACTTAGTGAGTTAATCTTTTGTGTACACTTCTTTGCTTGAAGTACATTGAGTCTAAAATTGAAGAATTAAAATTGAAAATATTTTTAAATCTTCTGTTTCAAAATCCTGTTTTTTTTTAATTGAATGACCTAAAGTAGAAAGTTAGATAACTGAGACAAACTTAGGTTTGTCACTTCCAGCCTCAGAACAACAGCTATGGTAATTTATTTATTTTTAAATATGTTCTTCATTTTAAGGTCACACACTCCTGCTTCAATTTTGCTACAATATTATAATTTTTAATTATTTTTATGCTATCACAGTTGAAAATATTTTTCTTGTTAAAGAAATTGTTTAGCTATATTTCATTAAAATTAAAAATGTTTGCTTTCCAAAAGACATGTCATGAGAATAAGAAGACAAACCACAGACTGGGAGAAAAAATTGCAAAAGACACATAGGAAAAGGGCTATTATTCAAAACATACAAAGAACTGTTAAATGTTTTATATACAAAATTACTAATCCCAATCTCAAAGAGGGAGGTTAGGACTTGGAAAGAAATGCTCCAAGAGCTGTGTATATCTGTGTTTATATCACTCTATTCCACAATATGATGTATAACTACAATGAATCAAAAAAGAAAATGAACAACCAGATAGGGGCCCAAATGGAAGCATCCCAAGACCTGTGATTGAAAAGTGCTCAGTGGGGAAGAGGGATCCAAGATGGCAACTGAGTGAACCAGCTTTCCCCAGACGCTGTGATCTTGAACAAAACTTACCATAAAAGGAGCTTCTTAACAGTAGAAAAATACAACAAAAAAAGTGAAATTTGAACTACACCTAAAGAATATCCAAAAAGCGGACTTAGGAGGGCAAGGGAACTCACTCCGGTCCCATGCCCAGTGCCGAAGCCCCGTGCCCTGCACAGCGGTGGATCGGCGCCATGCAGAAGAATTAGGCTGTGGAAGGAGCAGCGGGGCCGAGCCAGACGCTGTCAGCAGCAAACTACACAGGGACACAGCTAGCAGCCCAGGCATGGCGTTGGCCCCGGGTCCCCACGCACTACCCAGGTGGGGATCACAGCACTACTTACAGCAAACAGAAATCCTGGGACAGTCAGCGGAAGCTCCCATGGGTTAACATCTATGCTCCGCCCCAAAGATGGAACAGTGAGCAACAGCAGAATGGAGCCTGAACAGGACAGCCTCGAATCCAGCTTCTTGAAGGAAGGAAGAGAAGGAATACTGGAAACGTGACCACAAACTGGGAGAGGGGAGCCTGTGCGTGCTGGGAAATGGCAGCCACCATCTTTGCTGCCAGCCCCTCCCACCAACTTCCTACCAGGGATCCAGATCATCATTGTCCTATTGCGCCCCCAGCCACCAGAACTGGAACAGGCCGAGCAGAGCAGCAGGGAGTCGTAAGTTGGGCTATGCATCTGGGGTGCCAGGGTGCGTAGTTCACAAAACAAAGGATAGACTCAGTCATCTGCCCTGCTAGAGCTTAGACAGGGCCAGAAGGGCGGAGGAACCCAGTACACACAGGGATCTGGAAAGGCCTGGCATTTAGATTGATAAAGCAAAAAGCAGAGACAGAGATGCAGCCAGACACAGTGCAGAGTCCAGAGACATAAGCTAGCAGTGGGAAATTTTCTGCCTGCACTGACAGAGCAAATTAAAAAAAAAAAAAAAAAAAAAAAAACAATGCCAAAGACACACGTGAAAATTTAAGCTCGGTACTTATGAACTAGCAGAGCATTGGTTTTAGTGTCTGTTTCCTATTTGTAGATTTTGGATTGTTTTTTTTTTTTCCTTTTTTTTGTTTTTGGTTTTTTTCTTTTTTCTTCTCTTTTGGTGTTAAGTTTTATCTGTCTATACTCTGTTAACATTTTGTATTGCCTTGATTTATTTATGATTGTTTGGATGAATACTTGCTTTGTTATCTATTGCTTAGGTCATTGAACCCCCTCCTTACCCCTTTTACAAGCTCCCCCCCATATTCCTCTCTGCTACACTTTACTTCCTCTCTTTTCTTTTACTCTTTTTCCTTTCACATATCAATATCTACCATCTCTAATCTTTACCTCCTTCTTTACCCTATCCCTGCACCTATTACGGTGACCTCTCACCCAAACTTTATCTCTGAACACACCGTATCATCCCTAAACCCCAACTACAGAGATTGGACAAGAAAACTTGCAAGAAGAGCAAAGATCTAAATCGAAGAACAGGGGAACCATGAGAAGGAAAAAATAACAAAGAAATAATGAGCCACCACAACCCCTCAATAACAGATCTCACCAACCCAGAATGGCAGAGACAACCAGAAGAACAATTCAGATCTTTAATACTAGAAACAATACAGGATTTTCAGAAAGAATGTAGGCAGAGCTTTAAAGAAATAAAGGAAGACATAGAGGAACAAATAAACAGAGAATTTGATGACCTAAAAAGAAACCAAAGAGAAGCATTGAAGGAAGTAAAAGATGAAATAAATGAAATGAAGGTATCAAATCAAACTATAAACAGCAGATTTGATCACATGGAAAATAGAATATCACTCTTAGAGGATGACCAAACTAAAAATGAATCAATAGTACATAACCTAGAAAAAAAAAAAAAAACACGAAAGTATGAATTGGACATCGAAGAGATCTGGGGCAATTTTAAAAGAGTTAACCTAAGAATAATAGGCATAGAAGAGGAATTAGAAGTTGAAACTTATGGAATAAACAATTTCTTCAAAGAAATAATAACAGAGAATTTTCCAAACATAGAAAGAGAAGTCGACACACAGGTTCAGGAAACATACAGAACTCCCTCAAGACAAGACCAAAGAAGAGGTTCACCACGCCACATAGTAATCAAATTGACCAATGTAGAGGCAAAGGAGAGAATCTTAAAGGCAACGAAAGTAAAAGGCCAAGTGACATTTAGAAGCAAACCAATTAGAATTATGCCAGACCTCCTGAATCAAGTCATGAAAGCCAGGAGAGGATGGAGTAACATATTCCAAACTCTGAAAGAAAATAACTTGCAGCCAAGATTCTCATACCCAGCAAAACTCTCTCTTAAAATATACGGGGATATAAAAACCTTCCACGACAAACAGAAACTGAAGGAATTTTTGTCTTTCAAATCAGCACTAGAGAAACTACTTAAGAAGATTAACTACAAAGAAGAACTAACCAATAAACATCAGAACCAGAGAAACAATAATTTCCAGGAAGCAAACAGCTAAGCAAAGAAGAACAAACACTAATGCAAACAGAAGTCAAAATTCAAAATGTTAGGAATTTAAAATCATCGCTCAATAACCACACTGAATATAAATGGTCTCAACTCCCCAATAAAAAGGCACAAGGTGGCAAAATAGATCAAAACCCAGAATCCATCTATATGCTGCCTGCAAGAAACACACGTTACAAGCAAAGATTCCCACAAACTAAAGGTGAAGGGCTGGAGTAAGGTAATCCATGCCAATGGAACTCGGAGACAAGCAGGAGTAGCAACTATGATATCAGATAAACTAGACTTCAAACTCAAGCTTACCAGAAGAGACAAAGCAGGTCATTTTTTACTAGTAAAAGGAACAATCCAGCAAGAGGAAATAACAATTAT
>PVLC010027213.1:0-22054 GCA_004027655.1 Graphiurus murinus
TAATCCCAGCATTTGGGAGGCTGAGACCAGAGGATCCGGGTTCGCGGCCAGCCTCAGCTACCTAGTGAGGCACTCCGCCACTTAGTGAGACCTGGTTTCAAAATAAAGAATAAAAAATAGGGCTGGGGGTACAGCTCGAAGGTAGAATGCCCCTGAGTTCTATCCCCAGTACCACAAAAAAAAAAAAAAAAAAAAAAAAAAAGAAAAGATACCTGATATGATTTTAGTCTTTTTAAATGTGTTAAGACTTGTTTTGTGGTCCTAACATATGATCTATTCTGGAGAATATTTTATGTTCAAGAAGAATGTGTATCCAGCTGCCATTGGCTGTATTGTTCTGTGTATGTATGTTTTGTCCATTTGTTCTAAAGTATAGCTCAGGTCCAATGTTTCCTTATTGATTTTCTGTCTGGGTAATATTTCCATTGTTAAAAGTGAAGTACTGAAATTCCCTACTATTTTGGTACTGTTGTTTATTTCTCCCTTCACTTCTACCAATGTTTGTGTATATATTTAGATGCATTTATGTTGTGTGCACATATATTTATTGTTATATCTTCCTGATGAACTAACACATGTTTCATTCTATAATGGTCATCTTCATCTCTTGTGACAATTTTCAAGTTAAAGTTAATTTTGCCTGACGGAGGTGTTGTCATTCCCACTCCCTTTTGGTTGCCATTTGCATGAACAATCTTTTTCCATTTGATAATTTTCAGTCTGTGTGTTCTTAAAAGTGAAGTGTAGCCAGGTGTGGTGATACATGCCTTTAATACCAGTAATTGGAAGGGTAGGACAGGAGGAATGCAGGTTCAGTGACCACCTCAGCAACTTAGTGAGGCTTCCAGCAACCTACCAAGACCTTGTTTCAAAATAAAAGGACTGGGGTATAGCTTAGAGGTAGAATGTCCCTGGGTTCAACTCCCAGTACCACAACAAATAAATAAGCAGATAGATAGATAGATAGATAGATAGATAGATAGATAGATAGATAGATAGATAGATTAAATGAGCTCTTTTAAGAGTATATATTTGAGTCTCTTAAAATCCATTCACCTACTTCACGTCTTTTGGTTGGATTGGAGAATTTAATTGATTTATATTCAAGGTAATTACTGATGAGAAAGGATTTACTATTGCCAAATTGTTCATTGCTTTTCTAGCTTTTTTGTCAATCCTTTCTTTCTTCCTGTCTTCCTTTGTGATTTGATGATAGTCTGTAATTCTTTTGTCTTTATCTTTTGTGTATCTACTATAGAGTTTTTTCCTTTGCTATTACCAGGAGGTTTCCATAAAACATCATGTAGTTTTAACAGGCTATTTAAGCTGATAATCTTAACCACATAAAAAACCCTACTGTTTAATCCACACACACAATTTTATATTTTGAATGTTACAACTTACACCTTTTTGTTTTCGGTACTGGGGATTGAACTCAGGGGCATTCTATCTCCCAGCTACACCCCCAGCCCTATTTTTTATTCTTTATTTTGAAACATGGTCTCACAAAGTTGCAGAGGGACTCACTAAGTAGCTGAGGCTGGCTGCGAACCTGGATCCTCCAGTCTCAGCCTCCCAAATGCTGGGATTACAAGCGTGCGCCACCACGCCCAGCTAACTTATACCTTTTTATACAGTGCATCTGCTAACACATTATTGTAACTACATATTGCGGCAACATATAATTCATAATAGCTATGTTCCAGGACCCTGCAGGATAGTTTTAATAACATTCCTCTAATAGTTAATCTAGCAATTTCTCCAGAAACACGTGCAGTACATTTTTCTTGATGATTTTCGTTAAAAGCACAATGGTGTTTTCTGTTCCATGTCATAACCAAAGGTTATCAGATACATAGGTATCTCTAGAAAAAGTTTTAATCTCCAGCTAGGCTAAAGACATGCCAATGAGATGATCATGCTTTGACAAGAAGCTGAATCTCACTTAAACAAATTGCTAGTTTATGAAAGAAGTGGATTAATGCTATGTCACTTGAGTCAGGTGCTCGAGTATGTGATTTAAATTCTATAGAATTGTGATTATGGCATTTCTTTTTACATTGAAATGGGACTATGAGTACTTAGGCTTCTGTAATGATTTTTGCCAACTATTTAGCCAGTCAGTGAAATGTTCTTACTTAACTTACTTGTTGTGAATGCTGACCAGCTTCCTGCCAATTTAGTAACAATTATCACATATTGTCATCTGAAAGAATCCTGCTAATGGTAGATTATGAACAAATGTGCATGGCATGAGTGAATGGTATGTTTTTCTTGTTTGTTTTTTTTTCATGGGAGGTAGAGAAACATAAATAATATTTCATATAATGATTCAACCACCAAGTAATGAGGTTCATCATTTAAATGGTGAGTCACATGTCCAAAAGCAGATGATGAGGGCCATTATGAAAATGTATCATCTTTGTTCCTAGCCAAAGTCATGAGACATAGAATTCTAGACCAAAATGACAGTTAACAGTGAGGGTTAGGCCCTAAGAGATATAAGACCATGGTAGGTCTTATGACCAATCTCTTTATAATCAACTTCAAGCAATTAACCTCCCTTAACACTAATTCCTGAATGAAGTAATCATACTGAGTTGGAGGACAGTTCTTAAGTCTAAAAACTTGTATTTGTTGAAACTAAGCTAACTGGTTATTGCTCTCTATTATCCCTTGTGGATGGACACAAAGACTACAACATGAATTTCCTGATTGATGTAAGAAACCACTTCATCAAAAGAGATAAAAAGATGAGAAGTTGAAGAGTCTTAGCAGCTATGTTGCTAAGTAACTGCTTAGCAACTTAGCAGTCAATGAACAAGGAAGGGTCACTTTTAAGATTGGAAGTTGCATTTATCAGTTTTTTAAGGTGGTAGTGGCTTGGATTACTGAGGCCCTTGTCCTAACTGCTTTGCCTTGCCTTATTTCCCAGACTTTGCCAGCCCTAGGTTTACTCCATTCTTTGGGAGTATATTGAAAAGACTATAAACTCAAATGTGAACAGCACTCACACTGAAAGTGGTGCCTTCTCTTGGTGATTATCTAGGTAATTAGTAGATAGTCTTTGTGACAGATTCAAATTTCTTGCTACAGTCTTCCTGTTGTCAAATTGTTTTAACTGAATTTGGAACCTTGTGTGAATATTTATCATCTACTACACAATACAGTCTAGTCCTGGACCCCCAGCACTACCCTGTTCTGACGTAACTTATCCTCATTTTGGGGGGATGTATTGAGGACTGGGGATGGAGCCCAGGGGCATTCTACCTCTGAACTATACACCCAGCCCTTTTTATTTTTTGTTTTGAAACTAGGTCTTTCTTGCTAGGTTGCCAGGAGTCTCAATACATTGACTATCCTTGAACCTGTTATCCTCCTGTCTCAGCATCCCAAATCCTGGGATTACAGGCATGCACCACTATGCCAAGCATGTATCCTCATCTTAATGCCTAAGTTTTATTCTAGGCCTACTTCCCATGAAGTCTTTTGCGTGTACCTTGTTTGTGCCCAAAGTGGGTTATAAGCATTTTAGGCACAAGATTTCCATGCTGACAGGCATACAACTATCAACATAAGGATTATTCAATAAAATAATGGATTAAGGGGTTTAGACACACCCCAACTCCTTTCCTCAAGCTGCACAACAGCTACCCCCATATTTCCAACTGATCAAGCATCTAACAGTAATGATTAAAATAATTAATGGATACCGCTTATTGGATGGACACTAGGCAGTTGTCAGTTGACATAGAACTCTATGAGGCAGGTATTATTGGTCCAATTTTTTTTAATGTTAAAGGACATGAATCTCAGAGAGGACATAACACTTGAAGGAAACACACCTCACTTGTGACAGAGCAAGGGTTCAAATATAGGTCTAACAGAAATAGTGACATTAGCCAGATGGCAGAATAAGAAGTCTCACTACATGTCTACCCACGGAAACAATGGAAAACTATGGTATTGGGGCCAAAATACCTTTGCAAACTCCATAACCCAAGTTACATGTTGCAGCAACTCAGATGAGCACAAAACTGCACAAAATTGCTTTGAAATGGTTAGAACATTTTGACCTTGACCATGTCAGCCCCTTCCTCAAGCCAGCACAGCTTACTGTCACAAGACATCCATTTGGCCCCGGATTTCTCTTCTGTGGGAGAGTGAGTGAAGCATACAGCCAACGTTCACAGCCTGTAAGGGTACTCCCCAAGAGACCTACCTTCGTCTTATATCTTACTTGGAATGCAGAAGCAACTGGCATAGTTAGAATATCTGCGACAGTTAAGAAAAAAGAAAAGGAGTGGGAGGCTGTAATCAGCCAGCAGGGCTCTGGAAGGTTCGTAACCCTGAGACTTCTCTTCCAGGAGAAAGAGAAGTGCAGTTTGCACTCAGCCTCTTAGTAGTCCAGCGTACTGGGTGGATGACTCACAGCAGGCTGCAAAATACGTGGGATTGAGAAAAAGTGCACAACTGTGAGATTTCTCCTTTAGTAGGAAGGAGGGAAGTGGAGCTTGCACCCAATATACGGTCACTTCAAGCACTGCCCTAGGGAAAAAGAACAGGTGGTTCTTAACAGCCAACATAGTCCTGAGATAGGTAGAAGGCCCATAACTTCTAAATACTATATTGTTATTAATTATAGTCAGCATGTTGTGCAATGAATTTCTTGAACTTGTTCCTCCTATCTAATACAAACAATTTAAAAAGTGCAGGACAAGCTGGGAGTGGCAGCCTATGCCTGTAATCCCAGTACTTGGGAGGCTGAGATAGGAGAATTGCAGGTTTGAGGACAACCTCAGCAAGGTAGGGAGACTCTTAGCACCCTAGTGAGACCTTGTTTCAAAAACCAAAAACTAAAAATGGCTAGGGGTATAGATCAGAGGTGGAATGCTCCCTCTGTTCAATCCCTAATACCACAGAAAAGTATAGTACAGAACAAAAATAAACGTTAATGAGGACATGGGAAAAGGGGAACTCTCTTACACTATTGGTAGGAATACAAATTGGTACAGTCATTATGGAAAACAGTGTGGAGCATCCTAAAAAATGAAAAATAGAAGTACCAGATGATTCAGCTATTTCACTACTGGGAAAGGAAAGGAAAATGGTATGTTGAAAAGATATGTACACTCTCATGTTTATTGCAGCACTGTTCGCAATAGCCAAGATATAGAGTCAACCTAAGTGTCCATCAACAGATGAATGGATAAAGAAAGTGTGGGATAAATACACAATGGAATAGTATTCAGCCACAAAAGGAATGAAATCTTATAACTTGTGACAACATGGATGAACCTGGGGGACATTATATTAAGTGGATTATTGTTCCAGGCTTCTGGATTATTAATCCAGGAAAGAAAGATAAACACAATAGGATCGCATTCATATGTAGAATCTAAAAAGACTTGATCTTAAGGAATTAGAGAGTAGAATAGTGGTTACCAGAGACCGAGGAGGGTGAGGGCTTATAGAGAGATTAGGTTATGAGTACAAAGTTACAGGTAGATAAGAGGAATAAATTCTGTTATTCTCTTGTACACTAGGACAACTATGGTTAATAATTTATATTGAATATTTCAAATAGCTAAAAGAGATGATTTTTAAGTATTCTTACCACAAAAAAGAGAAGTATGTGAAGTAATGTATATGGGCAATTATTTTGATTTAGCCGGTCCACAATATGTACATTTCTCAAAACATATCGTACACAATAAATAGGTATAATTTTATGCAAAGCTTTTATATACAATTTGTATGCATGATTCCACTTATATGAGATATCTAAAGTCAGCATTCACATAGAACAGGGAATAGAATGGTGATTGCCAAGGGCTGCTGACTGGGGAAATAGGGAGTTGGTGTTCAACGGGTATAAAATTTCAATTATGCAAGATGATTAATTTCTGGGGATCTGCCTTATGACACTGTGCCTATAGTTAACAATACTGTATTGCCTCTTTAAAAATTTAAAAGAATAGATCTTATGTTCTTACCATAACAAAAAAATCTATTAAAGAGTTTGCTAAGTACATTTAAGGTTTTATAATCAGATGTTTTGGCACTCTGAGTCAGAGTCTCAAAAATACAGCCAGACACAGTGTCACACGCCTGTGATCCCAGTACTTGGGAGTCTGGGACAGGAGGATTCCAGGTTCCAGGCCAGCCTCAGTAACTTATCAAGACCCTCAGCAGCTTAGCAAGACTCTTTCAAAATAAAAAATAAAAAAGGCTGAGGATGTAGCTCAGAGGTAGAGAGCCGCTGGTTTAAATCCCCAATACCCCCCCAAAATACAGAGAACATTTTGAAATGTAAGTCAACAATCTAGACTTTAATCTCATTTCTATTACCTGCTAATAGTATGCAATAATAGGTAGTATCAATAGACCTAATAAGTCTGATAGGTCTATGCTTATTTTTATTTGTAAGTAAATTGCTGTTCAACTGATTAACAAAAATCTCAGATTTTGTTGTGGGATTTTCCTCCCTCACATTAATCATCTTAATTATCTTTTTACCAAAAGATAATTATTTTCAACATACTTCCCAAGAAAAAGTTAAACATTGGGCACATATATAGTAGGTGGCCAAAGTACCTAGTTTAGTGGACCAACTAAATTGTTCTTTTACAAATCTATTTTTGAATAGCTGTGGAGAATGAAATTGGCCATGAATAACAAAATCATATCTAATGAAGCCAAGTCAAAATACCCCAAAACCATTTCCCTGTTGCTTCTGAGATTTGTGCAACAAAATAAATAATACCATCCAATATATTTGTGCAGCACCTCATTGTTTAGAAAAGCATGTTTACACTGCTTCTCAATTGAACCTCTAAACAATCCTGTGAATGGACAATACCATCCAGATCTTACAAATGAGGAAATTGATATTTAAAGAGTTTATATGATTTTCCCATGTGTCTCAATATGAAAAAAAAACAGTTCCTAACTTAAACACAAGTTTGCTGACTATGATCCCTGTGTTATCCCAAAGCTACCACCCTTTATCTCATGAAGACAGACTTGTAGAAATAACCTGTTGCTCCATTAATAACGAAACCATCCTGATTAAAAGCCCAAAAGATATATGTCTTTTTCTTTCTCTTTCTTCTTTTCTTTCTTTCCTTTCTTCCTTCTTTCTTTCTTTCTTTCTTTCTTTCTTTTATTTTCCTTTTTAGAAAAGACCTTTCCTTTTTTGTGGTTTTGGGGATTGAACCCAGGGGCATTCTATCTCTGAGCTATAATCCCTACCCTATTTTATTTTATTTTTTAATTTTGAAACAGGGTTTCACTAAGTTGCGGAGGGCCTCACTAGTAATTGAAGCTGGCCTTGAAACTGCAATTCTCCTGTCTCAGCTTCCCAAGTACTGGGATTACAAGCATCTGTCACCATGCCTGGCAAGAAAAGATCTTTCTATGTTATGGCCTAGGCTGGTCTCAAACTTGTGACCTCAAGCAATTCTCCCACCTCAGCCTCCTGAGCTGCTGGGACTACAAGTGTCTGTGGCACCACACCCAGCTCAAATGAGATATTTCTTATCCTTAATTCTTCTCCAGTGGATTTATAGCAAGTGTTAAGTTTTAAGATATTTTCACATTTTGGTTATGACTTCTGAGAATATGTATCAATATGTCTAATAAGAACAGATAAGTTATGTGGTTGTCTGATCTGGGTAAATGAATTAGGCACTTAGCCATATATATATATATATATATATATATATATATATATATATATATATATATATATATATTCTTATTTGCAGAAGAAACAATATAGCATTAATATATGACTTGTGTCATTACATAGCAATAATTGTATGCAGTAAAAAAGTACTGTCTATCAGATACTGAGCATCTATAGTATGACTAGACCCTGTTGGACACTCTATGCATAAAGGTATACATTACAGAGGAATTACAGAGGAGTCCACTAAGAAGTGTAGACTCTTAATAGCTATTGGGAAATATATATATATATATATATATATATATATATATACATATATATAAATATATATGTATATATATATTTTTTTTCAATATATACTTTCTTTATTTTAAACAATCCACCATATAATTGAGCAAAGCTTAAATTTCTGGTTTAAGATGTATAATATATGTCTTAAAAATTACATCTCTTTTTCTCTGAGTGAGGTAGTATAGTTATTTAAGCAAACATATACATTCTGAAGACAATAATTTGAATCACATGTCTTATTCAATGGTGAAGAGATTCCATGTCCTTTAAATAAATTAATCCATAATATATCCTAACATTTTAATTTATCATATTTTTTCATTAGATTGTTAGAAAAAAAGTGTTACCTGATAGCACTGAAGTTCAAGATACAAAAGAAGCCCTAAAGGAGTTTGACTTCTTGGTTTCATCAGAAGAAGGAGACAATGAATCTAGAAGTGCAGGCGATGGAAAAGACTGGGGTAAGGAAGCAAACTGGATCTAACCAGAGTTTGAAGTATGTAAAATAAGTTAGTTAGTGTTTTACCACAAGGGCCATGTCTTGAAGAGCTATGATGTTGAAATGTTGAATATCCAAGGAAAAAATTTGTTTTTAGTGGTACTGGGGATTTAACCCAGAGGTATTCTACCTCTAAACTACACTCCCAGGCCCATTTTATTTTTTATTTTGAAACAGTCTTTCTAAGTTGCTGAGGCTGGCCTGCAACCTGTAATCCTCCTGTCTCAGCCTCCCAAGTATTGGGATTACAAACATGTGCCACCATGCTCGGCTCCAATTAAACTTTTTATTATTATTATTAATTGGTACATTGTAATCATACATTTTTGTTAGGTACAAACTGATAAAGGCATACATACACACATTTCTCATTTAACCCCTTCCACAATTCCCACCCCACTCCCTCGCCCTCCCTCTGCTCACATTCAGTTTCCTGATTGACTTTGATATATTTGTGAAAGTACATCATGTGCATTAGGGTGCCCCCCCAGCCTCCCTCCCGTCCATCACCTTCAGTTAAGTCAACCTATTTGCTTATCTAGGGTTTCTCCTTTTTCATCTAGAGTCTTTGTGCCCCATTTTCTCCCTAGCATCCACATATTAGGGAAAACATATGTTTTTGTTACTTTTTGTGACTGACTAATCTCACTTAACATAATGTTTTCCAGTTCCATCCATTTCCCTGCAAATGACATGATTTTGTTCTTCTTTAAGGCTGAGTAAAAATCCATTGTGTACATATCCCATAGTTTTGTAATCCATTCATCTGTCAATAGACACCGTGGCTGTTTCCATAGTTTGGCAATTGTGAATTGTGCAGGTATAAACATAGATACACATGCGTCGGTCTGATAGTTTGGTTTCCAATCTTTTGGGTACATACCCAGAACTGGTATTGCTGGATCATATGGTAGGTTCATTCCCATTCATCTGAGGATCCTCCATACTGTTTTCCAAAGTGGTTGCACTAATTTGCAATCCCACCAACAATGTACTAGTGTTCACACTTTTCCACACCCTCACCAGCATTTGTTGTTGTTTGTATTCTTAATGATTGCCATTCTGATTGGAGTTAGGTGAAATCTCAAGGTAGTTTTAATTTGCATCTCTCTGCTAATGATTTACATTTATTGACCATTTGTATTTCTTCTTTGGTGAAGTGTCTATTTAGATCCTTTCCCCATTTTTTGATTGGGTTGTTTGTTTTCTTAGCTGTGATTTTCTTGAGTTCTCTGTATAACCTAGATATTAGTCCTCTATCAGAAGAATAGCTGGCAAAAATTTTCTCCCACTCTGTGGGCTCTCTGTTGAGGTTCTTGATAGTTTCCTTTGCTGCACAGAAGCTCTTCAGTTTAATGAAATCCCATGTATTGATCCTCCTTTGAGTTGCTTGCGCTTTTGGGGTCTTGTTGGGAAATTTTTTACCTGTGCCTATGTGTTGTAGTGTTGGCCCTGTGCCCTCCTCAAGTAGCTGTAAGGTCTCTGGCCTGACTTCAAGGTCTTTGATCCACCTTGAGTTGACTCTTGTGCAGGGTGAGAAAGTGGGGTTTATTTCCATTTTCCTGCATATGGTTAACCAGTTTTGCCAACACCATTTGTTAAAGAGGCTATCTTTTTTTCCAGTGTACATTTTTGGCTCCTTTGTCAAAAAATCAGTTGGCTGTAAGCACATGGGTCTGTTTCTGAATCTTCTATTGTGCTCCATTGATCTATGTGTCTGTTTTTGTGCCAGTACCATGCTGTTTTTATTACTGTGGCTTTGTAGTAGAGTTTGAAGTCAGGTATTGTGATACCTCCTGCATGGTTCTTGTTGCTAAGAACTACTTTGGCTATTCTGGGCTTTTTGTTGTTTCAAATGAATTTAAGAACTGATTGTTCTATGTCTGTGAGGAGTGACCTTGGTAATTTCATGGGTATTGCATTGAATTTGTAGATCATTTTGGGGAGGATGGCCATTTTGATGTTATTTGTTCTGCCTATCCAAGAACATGGAAGATCTTTCCATCTTCTAAGATCTTCATAGGTTTCTTTTATCAACCTTTTATAGTTTTCCTTATAGAGGTCTTTTACCTCCTTGGTCAGGTTTATCCCTAAGTATTTTAATTTTTGGGGTGCTATTGTGAGTGGAATTGTTTTCTGGATTTCTTTTTCAGTGGATTTATGGTTGGCATACAGGAAAGCTTCTGATTTTTTAAGATTGATTTTGTATCCAGACACTTTGCTGAATTTGCTGATCAGTTCTGTAAGTTCTTTTGGTTGACTTTGTTGGGTCTTCTAAGTATAGTATCATGTCATCTGCAAAAAGTGATAGTTTTAGTTTTTCTTTCCCTATTCTTACCCCTTTGATTTCCTTCCCTCGCCTTATTGTTCTGGCTAGCATCTCAAGTAATATATTGAACAAAAGAGGCGATAATGGACATCCGTGTCTTGTTCCTGTTTTTAGTGGGAACTCTTGCAGTTTTTCCCCATTTAATATGATGTTGGCTGTGGGCCTATTGTATATTTCCTTTATGATGTTGAGGTACTTTCCTTCTATTCCAATTCTCTGCAGTGCTTTTAGCATGAATGCGTGTTGTACCTTGTCAAATGCTTTTTCAGCATCTATTGAGATGATCATGTGATTTTTGTCTTTGATTCTGTTTATGTGGTGAATTACATGGATTGTTTTTCATATATTGAACCAGCCTTACATCCCTGGGATGAACCCGACTAGGTCATGGTGTATAATTTTTCTTGATGTGGTTTTGAATACTCATTGCTAGTATTTAATTTAGCAATTTTGCATCTAAGTTCATCAATTGCATAGGCCTAGAATTTTCTTTTCTTGAGCTGTCTTTATTTGGCTTTGGTATTAGTGTGATATTGGCTTCATGGAATGTGTTCGGGAGGGTCCTATAATATTATTATTATTACTTTCATTTTACAGGTCAAATACCCAAGGTCCAGAGAAATTAAATAAGTAGAGTGAGACCACACAGCTAATACGTGGAAAATAAATTCTATTAACTAATATACTAAACTTATTCAAACATAAGGGGAGCATTTTCATTTCAAAAATGAAAGATCAGAAAAAAGAAAAAATAAATAAAAATAAAAGTAGGAACACTTGATCAAATTGCCAGTTATTTTGAAGACAAATTTATAAGGATCATTTCCTCAATCAGTAATTTCATAGAATTTTCTTTGTCTCTCACTATTTCTTGCTCCAACATTCTCACAATATGCATAGAAGAGAATGTATCTATAGCTATGTATATCTGTATACACATGTATGTACATATATAATTAATACTTTTATGTCACATTCATTTTTATTTAATTTTGAAGAAAAGATGAGTTCATCCGGATACATCCATTTCCAATCCAACTCTACAAAGTACTTCCTGACTTCATCTATTTTATAATTATATCTCCTTTTAACTCTGGTTCCCAACATTAGCTCATTTACTCCAATACAAATAAGATAGTTTTAGAATTTCTACACTCATGCCACTATGCAAAACAAACTTTGGTTAAAAAGTTGAAGATTTGGATGCAATTCTTTTTATCTCTAGACTGAGGATATATAGAAACAATATATGTTCAAAAATTACTCAGATTAATGGTTTCTGATGTAGTTAGGTATTCATTTGAAATATGAATGGGTTCATTTGTTTCTGCTTTCACTCAGTTCTTGGTTTATCTACATCTTATTGATCCAATTTTATCTATGAAAATGAATAGCATTAGCATAATTTCAAATATCAAAACTCTACAAAAACATATATTCATAAATGTGTGACTTCCTCCCCTATACCATCTAACCTGTACCCTTATCCATGGAAAAGAATCTTAAGTATTAACTATAGTTTGTGTCCTTACAAAACTCAGCTTTACCCAGCAAAATCTTGTTCCTTAGGGTTTGTTTTTTTAGGGAGGTCAATTTGAGAAAAGGAATCAAAAAAGTTTTCTTGTGGCCAGGTATGGTAGCATATTCCTGTAATCCCAGCTATTCAGGAGGCTGCAGCAGGAGGATCACAAATTTGAGGCCAGCCTGGACAACTAAGGAGACCCTGTCTCAAAAAATGAAAAGACCTGTGGTATAGCTCAGTGGTAGAGCACCCCTGGGTTCAGTCTCCAGTACTGCAAGTACTAAAAGTCTTGTGGATCTTAAAATGAAAAAAACATTTTAAAATGCCGCAGTAATCTATTCACCATATTTATAATTTTGTCATTTTAAGAACATTAAATAAATTGAATTATACAATATATGACCTTTTGACATTGGATTTGTTTTCACCAAGCATATTGTGCTTGAGATCCATCCACAGTGTCAGGTATATGAAAATCGTTTTTTATTGTTGAGTCGTATTCCATGATATGAATATACCAGTTTGTTTAGCTACTCATCCACTGAAAGCCTTCTCAGATGTTTCCAGTTTTAAAGATTATAAATAAATCCTCTGTAAACATTCCAATACATGTTTTGGTGAAAATAAATTTTATTCCTTTTTTCGTTATAAATGCCCAGTGTGATTGCTGGATTGTATGGTGAATACACATTTACTTTTATAAGAAACTGTCAAACTATCTTCTAGAAAGTCTGGACCATTTTAGATTCCTGCCAGCAATGTATGAAAGATCCACTCTCTCCACATCTTCACTAGCATTTTCTAACATCAATATTTTCTATTTTCTCTATTCTGATAGATATATAATAATATTTCTTCATGATTTTAATTTGCATTTTGGTAATGGCTAATGATGTCCAATCTTTGCATTTGTTTATTTACTTATTTATCATTTTCAGCATGCAGATATTTTAGGTTCTGTTGGAATTATATCTAATCATTTCATTATTTGATTATTGCAAATGGTATTGTGTTTTAGTTTAGTTTCCACTTGTTCATTGCTAGTATATAAAAGTGCAATTGGTCATATGCATTTGTCTTATTGAGTGGTCTTAGACCTTGTGGGATGTTTCACTTATAAGTTCTTGGTACTTTCTTATAGATTCCACATTTATATAATATGACATCTGCAAATAAGGAAAGTTTTATTCTCTCCTTTTAATCTGTATGACTCTTACTTCTTTTTCTTGCCTTTGTGTACTTTCTACGACTTTGGTACTCTGATGAATACGTGATGAGAGCAGACATCCGTGCCTTTCTCTTGGTCTTATTGTAGGAAGAAAGCATTCAGTATTTTACTATTAAGTAAGATGCTAGCTGTAGGGGTTTTTGTAGATGTTCTTTAACAAATTGAGGATGTTTTCCTCAATTCTTATTTGAGTGAGAACTTTTACCATGAATGAGTATTCAATTATAATGAATGCTTTTTCTGAGTGAGTCGATATGATCATGTATTTTTCCTTTATCCTTTTCATATGGTGGATTACATTGATTTTTTTAATGTTGAACCAGTCTTGCTTTTCTGGAGTGAGCCCCAATTGATTGTTACATATAATTCCTTTTACACATTACTGGATTCAATTTGCTCATATTTAGTTGAGGATTTTTTGCATCTAAGTTCCTCTGAGATATTGGTCTACAGTTTTCTTCTCATTAGTTTTTTTCTTTTTTCTTTGTACTACCCTTGTCTTTTCTTGGTATTAGAATAATATTGGTCTCATACAATGAGTTGGGAAATGTTCTTTCTACTTTGGTCTTCTGGAAGAAATTGTGTAAAATTGATGTCAATTCTTTGAATGTTTGGTAGAATTCTCTGTCTGGTGCTTGAAATTTCTTTTATGAGAGTTTTTAAATTGCAAATTCCTGTTCAATAGCCATCAAAACTACTAACTTTATGTATTTCACCCTGGGTGCATATTGGTATCTTGTAGGTTCTGAGCAATTGCTCTATTTCATCTATATTGAATTTTTATGTTTAGTGCAATTCACAGTAATCCCTTATTATCCTGTTAATGTCTTCAGTATCTGTAGTGAGATACCCTCTTTCATTTCTGATATTAGTAATTTGTGTCATCTCTCTTTCTTTTTCAGCTTGTCATGAAAATTATCAAGTTTAATGGTTTTTTTCAAAAGAACTAGCTTTTCAATTCGCTGATTTTTCTCTGTTCAATTTCATTATTTTTTCTTCTTAGCTATACTATTTCCTTCTGCATGCTTCGGAGTCATTTTTTCTAGGTTTTTGAGGTGAGAACAAAGAATGAGTGCTCTCTTCTAAGTATTTATTGCTGTGAAATTAGTGCAGGCCTGCCTTAGCTGCATCCCATAATTTTTTTTTTTTTTTTTTGCGGTGCTGGGGATTGAACTCAGAGGCATTCTACCTCCGAGCTACACCCCCAGCCCTATTTTTTATTCTTTATTTTGAAACCGAGTCTCACTCAGTTGCGGAGTGCCTCACTAGGTAGCTGAGGCTGGCCGCAAACCCGGATCCTCCGGTCTCAGCCTCCCAAATGCTGGGATTACAAGCGTGCGCCACCACGCCCGGCTTGCATCCCATAAATTTTAATATATTGTATTTTCATTTTCATTCAGTTCCACATAGTTGTTCTCTGAGACTTCCTTTCTTAGCCATTAGATTATTTAGATGTGTGCTCTTTTTTTTTTTCAGTACTGGGGATTGAACTCAGGGGCATTCTACCTCCAAGCTATACCCCCAGCCCTATTTTTTATTCTTTTATTTTGAAACAGGGTCTCACTAAGTTGCGGAGTGCCTCACTAGGTAGCTGAGGCTGGCTGTGAACCCGGATCCTCCAGTCTCAGCCTCCCAAATGCTGGAATTACAAGCGTGTGCCACCACGCCCGGCTGGGAGATTTTCCTTATGGTTCTCTGTTGCTGATTTCTAGTATGGAATCATTTTGGTCAGAGAACAATATACTATAACTCCAATTCCCTTACATTTTGTGGTTTTTTTTTTTAATAACCTAGGAGACAGTCTATTTTGGTCAATGTGCCATGCACTTTTGGAAAAGAATGTATATTCTGCTACTGCTAGGCAGAGCATTAGATTCAGTTGGTTAATGATTGTACTCGTTTTCTACAGCTATTATAACAAATGACCACAAACTTTATAGCTTAAAACAACACAAATTTATCATGTTACAGTTCTGTCATTCAGAAGTCTGAAATGTATCTTGCCAGGCTAAAAATAACAGGGCTGCATTCCTCTCTGGAAGCTCTAGGAGAAAACCTATTGCCTTACCCTTTCCAGCTTCCAGAGGCTGCCTGTGTTTCTTGGCTCATGGTCGTCTTATTCAATCCTGCTGGCGATTGAGTTCTCTTCATTTCCCATCACTCTGACCCCCACTTCCTGCTTCCCTCTTCCACATTTAAGGACCACTATAATTACGTTTAGCCTTCTCAGATAATCAGGAATTATGTCCCTATTTTACAGCTAAGTGACAAACAACCTTAATTCCATTGGTTACCTTATTTCCCATTTGTTATGTAATGTAGCATGGAGAGTGAAACACGAATATCTTTAGGGAGCTATTATTCTGCTGACCCCAATGATCCAATGATGATTTTCCATTAGTTCTATTGATTGCTACAATTGGAATTGTTAAAGTTCCCAACTATAACTGTGGATTTGTCTTTTTAAAATTTATTTTATTGTTTTGCAATACTGGGATTGAACCCAGAGGTATTCTTCCTCTGAGCTATACCCCCAGCCCTATTTTATTTTATTTATTTTTTTGGAAACAGGGTCTTGCTAGGTTGCTGAGAGTCTCATTACATTACTGAAGCTGGGCTCAAACCTATGATCCTCCTGTCTCAGCCTCCCAAGTACTGGGATTACAGGCATGCACCACCATGCCCAGCTGGATTTCTGTTTCTCCTTTCAGTTCTATAGGGATTTTTTTTTTGTTTCGTGTATTTTGAAACTTTGCTTTTGGTATAAAAATTTATGATCACTCTGTCTTCTTGCTGTATTGAACTTTTTGTCATTATACAATATCCTTCTTTATCCCTGGTAATATTTGCTCTGCAGTCTACTTTACCTGATTTTAATATAGCCACTCCTGCTTTATTTGATTAATGATTGCATGATATATCTTTTCTTTCCAACCTCCCTATATCAGTACAGTTGAAGTGAGTTTTTGTTGATCTATGTTAATTTATCCACTCTGCCAGTCTCTGTCTTTCAATAGATGTACTTACATTTAATAAAATGTTAATGCACTAGGGATTGAGTCTTCCATTTTATTACATTTTTATTCACTCTCTTTTTTATTGAGGCAAAATTAATTCCATTTAAAATTAACCATTTAAATGTTTAGTGGCATTTAGTACATTCACAGTATTGTGCAACCACCACCTCTATGTAGTTGCAAAATAATTTCATCAAAACAGAAAGGAAACCTGTATCCATTAATTGGTCACTTTCCATTCCCTCCTTTCACTTCACCATGTCTCAGCTTCTGATAAACTCTATTTTCTTTCTCTATAAATTTGCCTATTCTGAGTATTACATCTGAATGCAATCATATAATGTACGAATTAATGTATCTGACCTCTTCAACTTAGTGCAATGTTTTCTAGGTTCATGCACATTGCAGCCTGTGTCAGTATTTCAATACCTTTTTAGACTTAAAATACTTTAAAATGAATACAATAAACACTTATGTAAATGAATACATCTGCAGACTAAATAATTCTTTCGTGTGTGTGTGTGTGTGTGTGTGTGTGTGTGTGTGTGTGTGTTTTACTCAATATTGAACACAGAGGCATTCTGCCTCTGAGCTACACCCCCAGACCTATTTTATTTATTTTGAAACAGGATCTCACTAAGTTGCAGAAGGCCTCGATAAATTGCTGAGGCTGGCCACAAACCTGCCATACTCTTGTCTCAGCCTCCCAAGTACTGGGATTGCAAGCATGTGCCACCACACCTGGCTCCAAATAATTCTTAAAGTGTATGCTTCATATTTAACCAACTTCATAAATATACTTTGAAGACAGCTGATCCATAGATTTCAACTACATGATTATTTCTTTGTCCATTCTCTCTTTTCTTTCCCAAATAACCTCTTTCGGATATGGTTCAAGGTAGGATTTATCCTCCTTATATTTTGCCCACTGCTTCATATGGTGCCTCATGGCCAGATACAATGCTCTCTTGATATAAAACATCCTACCATTATAAAGATTCATGGGAAACCTTTTATGGCTTCTTTGAAACCTTCATCTTCATACACTGTATCATCTCTCATTAACCCCAATTATTGAAACTTGGAGCACTGTATTACCATTTTTTTTTTGCCCTGGGGCTTGAATCCAGGGTCATTCTACCTCTGAAATATACTCCCAGTCCTTTTTATCTTTTGTTTTAAAATAGGGTTTTGTAAAGTTCCAAAGGGTCTCACTAAGTTGCTGAGACTGTCCTTGAATCTGTGATTCTCCTGTTTCAGATTCCCAAGTACTGGAATTACAGATATGTGCTACTATTCCTGACTCTGAATTACCATGTTAATGTTATCCAGCCACTAGCCTAATGATAGAATGGCAGGCTTGTTCACCATTTGACCCAAGAGCCTACATTTTTATTTATTTATTTATTTATTTATTTATTTATTTTTGCGGTACTGGGGATTGAACTCAGGGGCATTATACCTCCAAGCTATACCCCCAGCCCTATTTTTTATTCTTTATTTCGAAACTGAGTCTCATTAAGTTGCAGAGGGCCTCACTAGGTAGCTGAGGCTGGCCGCGAACCCGGATCCTCTGGTCTCAGCCTCCCAAATGCTGGGATTACAAGCGTGCGCCACCACGCCCGGTTCACATTTTTATTTTTAATTGACAAATAACTATATATAGTACAATGTGATGTTTTGATACATGTATATGTTCTAGAATGTTTGTATGAAGCCAATTACTATATTTATCACCTCTATAATTCATTCTTATAGTGAGAATGTTTAAAATCTCTTAGCAATTTTGAAATGTATAATACATTATTTTTAACTATGATCACTAACTACACTTTGTGATAAATTGCAAAAATGTATCCCCTGCTCAATCTAACTGAAACTTTATAACCTTTGGTCAGCATCTCTCCATTTTTCCACCCTACTTCCAGCATTCTATTCTCTGCTTCTATGAGTGTGGCTTTTTTAGATTCCACATCATAGACTATTTGTCTTTCTTTCTTTTTTCTTTTTTCTTTTTTTTTGGCTGTATTGGGATGGAACCTGGGGGCATTCTACCTCCGAGCTACAGCCCCAGCCCTATTTTTTTTTATTCTTTATTTTGAAACAGTTGTGGAGGGCTTCACTAAGCAGCTGAGGCTGGCCTCAAACCTGGATCCTCCAGTATCAGCCTCCCAAGAGTATTCGTCTTTCTGTACCTGAATTATTTCACTTAGTATAATGCCCTCTAGGTTCAACCATGTTGTCCGAAGGATAGGATTTCATTTTTCTCTATAGCTGAATACTATTCCATTGTGTACATATCCCACATTTTCTTTATCCATTCTTCTGTTCATGGACAATTAGGTAGATTCTGTATCTTGGCTATTGTGAATAGTGATGCAATGAACAGGGGAATGCAGTCATCTCTTCAGCATATTGATTTCAATACTTTTGGATATATATGAAGAAGTAGGACTGTGGATCATGTGGTAGTTCTACTTTTATTTTTTGTGAAATCTCCATACTGTTGTACTCCATAATGGCCATACTAACACATTCCCACACATCCTTTCCAACACTTAATCATCCTTCATAACGTCACCAGTACCATGCTGTTTTGATTACTGCAGCTCGGCACTATGGTTTGAAGTCAAGTGGTTCAATATCTTCAGATTTGTTCTTTTTACCCAAGGTTGCTTTGGCTATTTGGACATTTTTGTGGTTCCTTACAAAACTTTACATTTTTCCTGTTTCTGTGAAAAATGTCATTGAGATTTTGATAGGTATTGCACTGAATTAGGAGATTGCTTTGAGTAGTATGGATATTTTAACATTATTAATTCTTCTGTTCCATAGGCACAAGATATATTTCATTTACTTGTGTTTTCTTTGATTTGTTTCATCAATGTTTTATAACCTTCAGAATGCAGATTTTTCACTTGCTTGGTTAAATTTATTCCAAAGAATCATTTGAAGCTATTATAAATGGAGTTTCTTTTTCAGATTATCTCCTTTTTAGCGTATAGAAATGCTACTGCTTTTTGTAGGTTGATTTTGTATCCTAAAATTTTACTGAATTTATTAGTTCTAACAGTTTTTGGGTAGAAACATATGTATATAATATCTATATCCATGACATAGATATATATTTTTTCATGTCATCTGCAATCAGGGACATTTTTACATCTTCCTTTGCAAATTGAATGTCCTTTTTTTCTGGAATAATTGTCTTGGCTAGATCTTGCAGTAGTACAGAAGAGAAAGTTATAAACATGGACATCCTTGTCTTGCTCCTGATCTTAGAGAAAAAAATCTTTCAACTTTTTCCTATTAATAGGATATTAACAGTGGACTTGTTATATATGGTCTTTGTTGTGTTGAAGTATATTACTTCTATGACTAATTTGTTGACATCTCTTATTTTAAAAGGATGTTGAGTTTTGGCAATTTTTTTCATCTATTGATGATCACATGATCTATGTGCTTCATTCTGTTAATGTGGTTGTCTCAGTCAGCATTATCATTGCTGTGATCCAAATCAACAGACCACACAACTTAGAGTAAGGAAGATGTATTTGCTCACAGCTTTTTGGAGATCTCAGAGTTTCAGTCTATGTCAGGTTGGGTTACATCTGCAGGGCTCAGGGCATGGCAAATAATGTGATTACAGGTGCTAGTATTTTAGTGAAGGTTTTTTCAATTATTTTCATCAGCCATATTGGTCTGTAATTTTTCTCCTTTCTGATTGTGGTAAAACTGACCTTGTAAAATGAGATTGAAAGTGCTCCCTCCTCTTCATTTTTTTGACAGATTTTTAAAATGTCCTCCAAAAATGGAGGAGAGATAAATACTTTCCTAGAGAAATAAAAATTGAGTAGATTTATTATTACTCAACCACTTATTTTTATGTGTGCAAGGCTAATCTATGTCATGGATATATTTAAATTGCCTGCCTGGACATGGTAGTACATGCCTGTAATCCCAGTATCTGGGAGGCAAACACAAGAGGATCACAGGTTCAAAGACAGCCTCAGGAATGCATCAACATTTGCAGCAACTTAGTGAAACGCTGTTTCAAAAATTTAAAAAAATTAAAAAGGGCTGGCTGTATAGGTGGGAGGTAGAGTGCTCCTGCATTCAATCCCAGCCTGGTTATTTATGTATTTTGTGGGTAGTCTAGCTCTCCCCTCTAAATGATATAGTCTAATTATTATTTATATATTTAGTAGATTTACATACTGTCTTTGTTCACTGGGGCATCCTTACATTTTTAGAAAGCAATGAAAACTAAAGTATGACACATTTTTCTATGAAACTTTGGGTTCATTCAATTTCACATTTTATTTCAAATGACAAAAAAGGAGAATCTTCAGGTCACTCAATAATTTCAGTTCCTTGACTGAAAAGTGCTTATTGTTGCAGTTATAGCCTATGAACTCCTAAGTACTAGTTTATAAAAATCTATAAAAATAGAAAATTTTATTATTCATTTTTAAGTCTTCCAAAAACTCTACCAAACCTTATAACTTGTTCTCAGATGCCACTCTTGAATCTAAGATAGACATATTGAGTTAACCCTCCCATGACACCTATTTTAAAATGCATTTAGGAATATTTTAAAATTTTCTTTAATAATTCATCAGACTTCCCTATGCTTCTGTATCTCTGGAAGTCTAGATCACCATGTTGCTCAGCAATTATATAGAGGAATTGGAGTAGATGTTGGTATGTCTGAATGATACAGTTATAAGAGTAATTTGTAAACATGATAGGCAAGCAAGAAACAAAGTTTCCCAGGTCAATCTGGTATTTGATTTCAATTAATTTTGTTTTGGTCCAAATGTGATTTGATGGAGAAATATAAAGCAAATAGGAGGTGTATAGAACTTAGACAATCTCTCAGGTAAGGAGTGAAAGCATTTCATATCATCTTAGACTCTTTAGGTCTAGAAGAATTAAGAAACCTTAAAGATCATCTAAAAGTCACCCATTTGATCCTACAATATCCTTTACAACACCTTCACCAAATATTTGTCTAGCCTCTGCTTAAATATCTGCAAGACAGTTAATGAACCCAATTCTATTTTAACATAGTTCCAAAATCTGTAGTTTCAACCCATTATTCATAGTTTTATCCCATGAGTCCATTCAAAAAAGTGAAATGCCTTTTCCACAAATATTTGAAGACAGCTCTCATATCCTCCACCTTATAGCATCTCTATGCTGAATATCCCTCTTTCCAAATGCTATTCCTATGACAGTGGAGATGCATAATAAATAGTTGTGAAATGAGTGGTTAAGCCGGGCGTGGTGGCGCACGCTTGTAATCCCAGCATTCGGGAGGCTGAGACCGGAGGATCCGGGTTCGCGGCCAGCCTCAGCTACCTAGTGAGGCACTCTGCAACTTAGCGAGACTCGGTTTCAAAATAAAGAATAAAAAATAGGGCTGGGGGTGTAGCTCGGAGGTAGAATGCCCCTGAGTTCAATCCCCAGTAC
>PVLC010027214.1:0-22112 GCA_004027655.1 Graphiurus murinus
TATCATATACGTTTCCTAAGGACCCATTTATTTTTTTCAAAGCATTAAGTTACTGTGTTTTCACCAATTAATTTAGAGGGGGTTTGTTTGCTTTTAAGCAATGCACAAAGAAATCTGATTGGCCTTTCCCTAACTAATAGGAATTGACAGGTAAAATTATAAGCCAACCCTCTAGGTATAGAAATTGACTCAGACTGAGGAAGCTGAAAGCAACATACTACCTCCAGTGCTACAGAAAAATCTCCTCCCTGTTTAGCAGGAAGCATTGTCTACCTGCCATCTCCTCCTCTACCCATGCTCTGTGAATGGCACTTCTACCTTCACTCTGATTTATTGACCTTCCAGGGGCCAGGTTCTGTGCTAAGCACTTCACATATTTTTTCTTGATTACATTTCCCACAATCCTCTTTTTTACTCAGAAAACACTCACAAAGCAGCATGTTTCTGGAATGGAAGGGATGAAAGTTACATATTTGGGATGAAATGGGAGTAGAAGGAAACCCTGCCAAATGCCTCTTAAAAGCTGCAACATCTGCTAACTAAAAATAGCTGCTTACACAGCCCAAGGAAAGAATCTGTTCTTTTCTTTCAAACTGGCTGGAGAAATCTATTTCCATGAATCAGTTCATCAGCTATTGATTAGCTTCTCTAATTAGCTTCTCTAATGGCAGCAATAGAAAAAACCAGGTAGCTTTGTAGGCAGCAAATGGAGGGAACCCTACCCAGCATGTCTATACCCCAGACGGAAATTCTGACCCTAGAAAATGAAGCTTGGCAGAAGCACATCCATCCCTCTATCATTCATTCCTTCACTCATTCAATCTATATTTGCTGATTACAGTATCTATCATCTGGCAGGCATTGTTCTACATGATGAAACAGAGAGAGAGAGAGAGAGAGAGAGAGAGAGAGAGAGAGAGAGACAGAGACAGACAGACAGACAGACAGACAGACAGACAGACATCCCTACCCAAAGAGAATGCACCTGACTTCATCTAGAGCTTCAACGTGTGTCTGCTGAATGCTCTCACTGCAGAAAAGGCTCAGGTCTTTCAAAAGCCACTACTCCTGGCATCTCTCAGGGACATGGCTCCTTCTCTGTCTGTCCTGTGAGGCCAACAGCCCTTTTCCTCTCTTCTCCTTAGCCAAAAAATAAGCACACCTTCTACATATCATTTTTGTTCTGGTTTCTAGTTCTGCACTTTCCAGGAGTAAGAATTATTTAGAAAATTGTTAGCAGCATAATATTTACAAGTACTATTCCCAAAGAAAAACCGATATCACCATACTTATATCTGTCTCACAATTTTTTTGTGAGTCTCAATTCCCAGATTATGAAGGACCTCAGAAAAAAGCTCTTCCTCTGTCTTCATTCTTGGGCCTCTTCCTTCAACATTTGTTAGGCTGAATATTAATAATTATAATGGCTAACATGTTTCAGGCATGGTGCCAAGAACTATAAATATATTATCTTATCTAATCCTCCTCAATATGAGGAGGTGCTTCTATTATAATTTCACAGGTGATGAAACTAAAGTTTAGAGAGTTTAAACAACTTGCCCAAGGTCACAAGATTGGTATTTTAAATGAAATCAAATGCAGACCACCATCAAACTTGACTTGCCTTTCTCTTATGTGATAATTACATGTGAAAACCCATGATTTCAAAAAGGAGAGGTTAAGAAGACATCGTAACTCTCCATTTCTCCTCTACAACTGTCTCCTAGCCAGGTTCCTTAACCAATCTTGCTGTACTTCACTGTTTATACTGCAGGCAACAACCAGTTTTTATGAACACATAAATCAGTCATATCATCCTTCTGCTTAGAATCTCCAGTGCTTCTCAGTGCTCTCAAAACAAAGTGTACACAACTTCAACTTCCAAAGCCCTGTATGATATGGCCCCTGTCTCCTCCTCCAGCCCCTTACATTGCTCTCTCACACACACATGTGGATATAGCTAACTGAACCTATTATATTTTCCACACTTTCACCCACCTACAGGTTTCTGACATGTTTCATCTGCTTAAAGCACTATTTCCTATAACCCCTACCCTTCATCTCACACACACACTCCTCCCTTTATTTGGGCCATGTCCTCCTCTTTCTCTAGTTGTAGGCTTAGATGTCATATGCTCAGATGCCTTCCAAAAACCTTTATTATTTGATTCCCTCATGGTTTTCCATTTTACTGTGTGAGACCTTTCATATGCCCATGCCTTACACCAGCCCAGCACTAAGAAGGCTCAGAATAAAGGAACAAATGAATAATTGGAGGATTTGAGAAGACCCTTTTACTGAGCATTCCGATCTCCTAATATATTTGTCTAAATCCAGACAAGTTCAAGATTATCGATGGTAATATAGACTGATATGACCAAGTGCCTATGACATCTACCAGACACAAGAGTCCCTTCTTTCCACTCTCAATGGAACCACATCTTAGGCAAACCAACCCTCTGCATCATAGACTGGAGCAAACCTGCCCCTGCTCTTCCTCAGAAGAGGTATCCAGACAGAAAGAAGTGAAAAGGCCTGAATGGCATTCAAAGAAGGTTGACATTTCAGGGGAAAGTGAGAGATATGTGTCACTTCAGGATGCCTTTCAGAAGCAAGTTAAATAAATCCCAACTCAAGTTGGCTTTAAGAAGATATTATCTCACAGAACGAAAGCCCAGCGATAGGGCAAGCTCCACACAGGAGGCGCTACAGTTGATTGCTCGATACTCTTTTCAAGGACCCAGGCACTTACCTTCTCTTCTGTCTTCCACCTCATTCCTTTCTGCTGTCCTCCAAACCAATGACATCCCAAGGCTGGCTTCCTTCATAGTCATGAGGTAGCCGCTTTTAACAGCCAGTAGCAAGATGGCTGTTTCCTTTATCAAGCCCAGCAAGAGAAAGACTTCTCTTTCCCTGCCCACCACCAAATGTACGTCCTTCTCTTTAATCTGATTAGACCCACCTAAGATCTTGCATATCCCAAGACCAACCAATCTCCAGGCCCTTGAGTATAGGAGGATTCCATAAACTAATTGGCTTATATTAATCATCTGGGGTGAAATGTATGTACTAGATGAGGGAACCAGTGAAAGACTTTGGAAAATAAAATTCCTGATGCTAATGATAAAAGGGAAAGAACACACTTATTTCGACCTAACACAATTGTTTTCCTCTCTTGAGAAGGCTCCTGAAATGTCACATGTAAATACTCTATATTCCTTCTGAATGTGTGGTTGTATTTCTTCTTGCTGACGCTAGCTTCTCTTCAAGTTAATCATCTTCTTCTGCAGACGTGCTTATGTTGAGTCAGCATTTAACATTTAGAGGCGTATTGCTTACAGCAGCTATAGAAACTGCCTCACTCGACCCTGCACAGAGGCAATACAAATGACATCAAGAATGCAAGCCAAATGACTTCATTACTCTCTTTCATGTAAGGGGATCTTTGGTAATATTCAAAAGCAAATTTTCCATCACTCCAGACTGAATGAAGCTCCCTTCTTTAGCAATGCAACAAGAACTGGAAAGAGGAGAAAGATTGCCATAGTTGGCAACCCTTTGACACTGCTCTATTTCTCAAAGTGTCACATTTGTGTTTCTTAGAGAAGGAACTTAAAAGCCAACGAGCTTAACTGACACTCAGAAAAAAACATGCATGGTCATTTCTATTCAATTCCAGGACAGATAACTTATCAAGTTCAACTGAACCCACTTGTGCAGGATATATCTAATTATACTAAACATATCTAATTATTCCTTGGGTGAGCTATAAGCACTTTAAGATCTTTAATTTCTAAATGCTCTGCATTGGCTACTTACCTCCAGAATATAGCACATAAAAATTACTGCTGAAGTGGCTGGGCTGTGATTTTATTCTGAGGGACCAGAATAAAGAAAAAAATATTATACATATGCTTTGGGAATAAACTTCATTTGATTTGTCAAAAGGTTTGGGGCTGTATTCCTATGTATAATCACACATTTTAAGAAACAGAGGGGATTTAGGGACCATGTATCTAAGATAACTTGTGAAAATTCTCATAGCTGTCACATAGATATATTCTCAGAGATTTATTGACCTCTGAAAATCTGGTGAGGTGATACCTGGTCCCACTGATGGGGGTTTCTGGGCATATTTCAAAGATAGTAAAGTTGATCTCGGATATCCTCCTATGCTTATGTATTCCTCTCTCCTAATCTAAAACCCTTGGAGCTCTCAAGTGATACACTTTCCCCCACCATAAAATCTAGCCACACCTTATGTCCAACGTCCCATATTCCAAAGAAGCCTTCAAATAATGCTTCCATCCTTCCCTGTGACTGATTTCAGCTCTTAAGAGAACAGCAATCTAATTGCTTTCTTACTAAAGTTACTAACGTTTACTTGAGAACTTGCTAAAATTTGAGAGCAGGGACCAAACCTTCTATGTGTTTCCATCTTCTAACCACATGTAAGACTATGCTTTTCCTAAAGCAGACATACAAAGGCTATCAATCTACTTTTGTTTAATTTTACAAATTAAACTTAACTAAAATTAACTTCTAACTGATAGAAATTATTTAGGAAAGCATTTGTGAACAGGAAGAAGCAATGTTGTTCTCTCCCTTCCCCTTGCTTACTTTGAACTAAAGGCTTCTGACTCCCATAGGACCCTCTCAGCTTCCCTTCCTTGGCCCAGCATAAGTACATCATTAATTCACTCAACAAATTTTATCTCCTCTAACCACCCTTTGTGGTCAAGTATCAAGCTGTGGACATTTATTTTTCAGAGTAAAACAAACAAACAAACAAATGTGGATTGTAGATTCTGACCCCTTTACCTGCTTATCCAATAGCAGCTAAAAGGGAAGAGAATCGTCAGATTCCTGATCTGCTTTTTAGCTGTCACAAAGGAAAATAAGGGATGACAATTTGGCTAAGAAATATTTTGTTGTTGTCTTAATGCACTAACCAGCAGCCTAACAAATAGCAGCTCATTCTACTGGCATTCCCATTTACATACATACATGTCATAATCACTATTTTCTTTGACAAGTTGATACCCAAAACAATAATCTGATACTCAGTGCTGTTTTAAATGATGCTTTCTCCTTTTTTCTGTTATTTCTGAAGGCATACTCTTGGGTTGCAATTAATTTTGGGACTAGGAAGGAAAGAACTAGGGTCTCTTCACATTGGCCACAATCGAGTCTATTTATCAGAATTAGAGTTGCAAATGATCAATAAAACTGGTGCAGGAAAGCACCTCATTGCTTATACTTTGTAGGTTTGAAAGGACATAGCTTGCAATAGGAACAGCCAACCTCAAAAGTATGTATTCCCTTAGGGGCCAGAAATAAATCGGAACAAGGAAAGCCAAATTTCTTTTTAATTAAAAAAAGAATTTTGCCTGAAAAGCACTAAAATCACACCATCAGTTGGAGTCAGAGGAGATAAAATACAGTAAAATTTTAAAGCCGAGTAAATGTACTCCTTGTCACCTGGAACTGAAATGTTATAGTAAAACCAGATGTGGTTCAGTAAAATGGAGGAAAAATCCTTACGGGGTGACTGCTCTATAAGTACATTTGCACTTTCAGATATAGCTAGCTCATAGGTGATTCCATACTGAATGTTTTTAATTTCTTAGGTGATACCAATTCAGTGTGGTTTCAAAATAGATATAAAACATATTAAAAATAAAGTATTCTTCTTGAACCAGCTCTGAGCTCCCTCTCCCCCTGCCCCCCACCAAAAAAAAACATAGTAAGGAAATTTAGGAGCTATCATCAACTAAGAGAAACCAAAAACTCCAAATGGAAAACTATCTTTTACCTATCGGGGTGTGTGTGTGTGTGTGTGTGTGTGTGTGTGTGTGTGTGTGTGGTCAGAGAGAGAGAAAGAGAGAGAACAAGAGACAGACAGGTGAATGGACAGAAGAGACTTATTACAGTTAGGGAAAAAAAAAATATATATATATATATACAATTTGTGATATATTAAATATCTTTATATCCCTAGACAGATTCAGAAAGGAAACGTGGAAGACAAAGAAAAGGTCAGGATACTATGAATTGATCATGTTCATTCATATATCTTATCTGAGAACTCATATTTCCAGAGATAGTACTGGCCCTAGATTTTATGATAAAATTAAGGGACAGCATTTAGGGGTGGTGGGGTGTCATGTTTAGATATAGAATGCCCCCTAAAGAGCTCAAGTATTTAGCTCAGTGTTGATTAAGTTAGAAAAGTTGGAATCTCATCAGTGGATAAATCTACTGTAATGGATTTATCTTGGTGGAAACCTAAGGCGGTAGAGCATGGCTGGAGAAGGTGGTCTCTGGTGTGGACTTAGGCATTGTGTTTGTTTTCAACTTCCCTTGTTTGCTAACTCTCTCTTGCTTCCAGCCTCCATGATGTGAGAATGAAGCCTTGTGCTCTCCCTCCCTCTGCTTTCCACTGCCATGCCCTGAGGTCCACGATCCCCAGCTGCACATAGACTGAACCCCAAAATCTCCAAGGAAAACCATGAGCAAATAAATCTTCCTTCCCCTAAGTTACATGGTCAGTCTTTCCCATTATAGCAATGAGAATACTAAGACACTAGGAACTCTTGAGTTACCTAATCTCTCCATCAGCAGATGGGGGCAGTACAAGTAAACATAGTCATTGTAAATCCTGTGTTCCTGCTATGCAATGTTCCCAGGCCCGCTTCCACCCAATGGGTGCTTGAAGTCCTCCCATCCTGTGGAGCTGGAGCTACCCCTGAAGGGAATAACCAGGAGGTGAGTTTCCTTCCAGCCCTAACTGGGTGATGGTAGGTCGTGTTTGGTTGGTTATTGGGATGGTTCAGACTTACCGCACAACTAGCTAAAAACTGACTCACACTATTTCCAAGGGCAGATTCTCTCAGTGAACACAACTGGAGAGGCTTGGCAGTTGGGGACACTCATTCTGTGAAGCTGCAAATGTCCTTTCTAATGCTCTCTGACTCCACACACCCTCCAGAGGAGATCATTCTGGGTTGGCCTCCTCTGGCCTCCCTGCTCACCTCCTCCTCCCAGCCGTGCCTACCCTGGGATTTTCCACCAGCCAGCGTGGCAGTCTGTGAGACTGTCTGTTGAGCAAAGGACCCTGTGAGAGTGCAGTGTTCCTTCTGCGGCAGCATGAGGCAGACAGAGACAGAGACTCCAGCCAGCCCGGGAACTGGGCTCACAAAGGCCTCTACTGATCTCGGGCATCTGGGCTTCCCCTCATTAGCACATTAAAGCTGGTCTGTCCCTTCCTTCTGAGCCGCTCTGTCCACCCTGCTGCAGGCCTCCATGGAGCCTTTCAGGTCCTCACTCATTATGAAATCCGCCCAGTTCAAGAGCCACTAACCCCTTCCTGAAGCCTGTCAAACTGTCCTTGACACACCGCAGGTACCCACACCCTATCACTCTGAGAGGCACATGGTGCAGGCATCCTTTCATATATATGTATGTGCTCTTATTGTATATATACATGCTTTTATTGGTGCATTGTATTTATGCATCATAGTGAGAATCAAAATGATACATTCAGACATACACACATCCCTTGGTGTATTTCCTGCCATATCCCACCCTACTTACCTTTTCTTCCTCCTCATACTTGTTAGTGAGATTGGTCATAACATCTTCATATAGGGATATAACATTATTTGAACTGTTCCCTTCCTCAAGAAGAGACTGTTTTTCTTTAAAAACAAGTCAATAAATATATCCGGCTTAAAACACACACACACACACACACACACACACACACACACACACACACACGTTGACATAAACAGACTTGTGCCTTCTTTGTAGATGGGTGGGTGGGTTTCATTTCAGACTCTGACAAGGCTCATGAGACAAGCGACAAGGCCAGATCAGTGACTGGTGCTGAGGACGCAGGTCAGATGCATCACAGCCTCAATGACAGAGAAAAGCCACGGAAACCCAGGCTTTCCTTTTAATTTTGTGACCAGGGTAACAATAGCATAGGCTTGGCAGCTTTCCAAGCCGTCTCCCTGATGTTATTTCATTTAAAAATCCCAAGTATCCAATAGGAAATGAACCAGGATTAGTTTAGCTGTTTTACAAAATAGAAAATTAAAGCTCCCACAACCTGACACTTGCCTGAGAGAATGTACCACCTTCTCATGGGGACACATCCCTCCAGTGGCCCAGGCACAAAAGCTCCAAGTGACCTCTTAAGTAAACTCTCATAATTCCTTCTTCTCTCTCCCACTCCCAAATACAATCAGGACCCAAGTCCTAAGCAGCTCCTAGTCCCAGCACCCTTAATTCCTCACACCTGAATTCACAGATGATCTTTCTGAGTTAACCCTTTCCAAGGCAGATTCTAAATGGCAGTGGCTTTTTTTCTGTCCAACACCACACACACACACACACACACACACACACACACACACACACACATACACACACACACACGACACCCTACCACAAAAGTCAAATTTACACCTAACACCTTTCTTTAGTATGTTTACTTTCTGATTCCTCAAAATGACTGTTTCCTACTTCTCTCTGGGCAAACATCCTACACTTCTCCTCTAGCACTTGGAACCTCCATTCATGATTGAAATCCTTGCTTCAAGTGTCACCCAGCAAGAGAAGGCACATGACCAGAATTGCCTTCCATTCGTACCACCAAATCTACCAAATCAGCTTCATTCAGGCCATGTTCCACCTCCACTGTCCAGTGATGGCCCATGTCCTGGCCCCTCCCACTGTACTTCCAGATCTGAGCCTTCTAGAGACTTCCCTCCTACCTTTGTCCCACCCCTTGCTATATGTGCAGTTTTTCCTTCTCCATGTATCGCTCCCATCAGCACTGGTGCACGCATGTACACACGTACACACGTACACACACACACCCCACAGTTGTTAAAAGACCTTCCTTTCCTGTATTTCTTACTGAGACATAACTTCTCAACAGTGGTGTTCTGACCCCCACCTCACATTCCTTGCAGAACTATTCCATTCAGGTTCCCCTCAGCACCACTCCTCTGAGCATGTGCCCACCACAGCCCCAAGGCCGTCTGTGTTGCCAAGCTGCTGGTAATCTATCTGCCCTTTCCTTACTGAGGCACAATGGATGAAACCTTGCCTCCCTCTAAAATTCTCCTCCTGGCTTCTAAACACCACACTCCCCTCGTTTCCTTCCTACTCAAGCCCCTCCACCAACCATGGCTGGATCCCTCTCTTCTGTGTGACTCTGAAGGTAGGCCTGCTTCCCAGATGGTTCTTGGCACTCGTCTTCTTCTCCATTTACATGTTGCCTCCAGGCAATCTTAGGCAGGACCATGACTCCCAAGTCCAAATTCCGAGCTCTGATTTCTCCCCAGAATTCTATACTCTAGCTTTCATTTGATATTTCCACTAGACATCTCTAACTTAACTTGCCAGAAGTAAACTCTTGACTTTCTATCCCCAACATGTTCCTCTCCCATTTTTTCTCATCTTGTGACAAAAATGGCACCATCCCCCACACAATTGCTCAGGCCTCCCAAAACTGGGAATTGTTTTTTTTATTTCTTCTCTCCCTCAGCAGCCTCATCAAATCACCCAGCCAGCATAAGGACTCCACCCCCTGATGCAAATCACTCCAACACAGTCACTTCTCTCCACCCCCACTGCTACTGGCCAGTCCAGCCTCAACATGTCTTTTCCCACAACCCCTTCTCCAACAGCAGCCAGAATGGTCTTATCAAAACATTAACCCAATAATGATTCTGCTTAAAATCTTCCACCTGTTCCCCATCCCACCTAAAAGCGGCTCTCCCATCTCCTCCCCTCCCACTCTCCTTGCTTCTCGCACTCCAGCCCCCTTTTCTTTCAACTTATTATACCTATTAATCTCATCTTGTAATGAGGGCCTGCTTCCTACCCCAGCACCTAACAGACGGCCTGATCTAAACCTGAAATTTTTCCTCCTCTGTCCTCCCCCTTCCGTTCACCCCCATTAACAAATAACGTGTTCTTATCTATTTACTGATTTGAATAAGAACTGACTCAAGGAATACTCAGACATGAACTGTGTTCCTTCTGATAAACACCCCAGCAAGACCCAGACCCGCAGATCTGAATAAGAACTGACTGAAGAAAGACTCAAAATGTGACCTGCACCCCTTCTGAGAAGATGCGAGCATGACCTGGAAGAGCTAACTCTTAAAAACAAACTTGATTCCTTTGTTCCAGGAGAATCTAGGCTTGTTCCTAAATGCTTAGGTTCACTGGTTTCTCTGATTTGCTAGCAAATCAATAAATTTCTTTTTCCTTCTTCCCAAAAGCTCATCCCAATTATTTAATTTGACCAATTGGGGCAAGTACCAGGATTCGGTAGCAATATTACTTCCAACCCTCCAGTGGCCAGTTTCTCCTGGTCATTCTGGTCCTAGCTTCAATGTTACCTGAGAGGCCTTTCCTAACTACCCTACCCCTAACCTGTCTGCCACATTACCCCACTTTAATTCTCTGCATATTGTGCACTACTACTGTATCTCTGTCTTGTGTGTTTGCTTATTGCCTGCTCCCCCTGCTAGAATGCGGCCTCTATAAGAGTGGAGCTCTTTTCTGTCCCATTTCCTGAAGTATTACCAACATCTAGATTGTGCCTCTCACCTGGGTCAGTAATTATCTCTTGAATGAGCAGTGCATATTCTGTGCTTCTCAGAACTTTAAGTGAAGTGGAATCAGGGTTACCCCCATGTGACCATATTCGGTCACTCAGACCAAGGATCTGCTCTCCTGAGTTGCGATTCCTGAAAGATAGCACTCTCCACTTATAGCTCATTCCAGAGATCTGGGCTGCAGCCCTCTATCCTCTCATTTATAAGTAGTCTCTCTGTCTAATATTCCAAAGGGACCCTTTACGGAAGGAGCTCCAGCTGAACTCCAGCCATTTGGCTGAGGCCTTGATACTTACCATATCAATTGCCAGGCTTACCCTACTATTTCCATGTGTTAGTTTTCCATCACTGTGGAAAAATACCTGAGACAATCAACATATAAGGAGCAAAGGTGTATTTTGGCTCATGGTTTTAGAGGTTTCAGTCCATGACCACTCGATCCTGATGCCCTTAGGTGTGTGGCAAGGCAGCACATCATGACCAGAAGAGCATGGCAAAGGAAACTGCTCACTTCATGGTAGCCAGGAAGTAAAAGGAAAGGCAAGGGCTGGGGTCCCAATATCCTGTTTAAGGACACGCCCCCCAATGACCTAACTTCCCACCACCAAGTCCCACCTCTTAAAGAGTCCTTCACCTCCCAATAGTGCCACAGGCTGGTGGCCACACCTTGAGCACCTAGCCTTTGGGAGACAATTAAGATCCAAACCATAACACTCCACATTACCGGCTCTAATAGAGAGAGTTGCAGGACCGTAACAAGCACTAGCCTAATACTGCCATGATTAGGACTCTCTCGCCCACAATCAGATGTACTCCTAGAATCCAGCTGTTACTCCCACTTAGATATCCAGCTGAGACCTGTGCTTTCCAGACTTTGGATTGTTTTTCAGTTCAGTCTAATAATTCTGTAAAATACAATAAAAATCAATTATAAGAAAAAATGAAGTGGGGGAAAAAAAACAAACACAAGACTTAATTTAATATTAGAACAAAAGACACAGAAGTAGTCTATCAAAATGCTGCAGATATTTCTAAATGCTCAGTCTTAATTTCTGTTCTTGTCACAGTTTGGGGGTTGGCATTGGTCCGTGGACCACATTCTGAGTAGCTGTTGTCCTGGCTGCCTCCCTAGCTCACTGAGTACCCAAGACCCCTTTACCCCTAGTGACTGTATCTCTTCCTGATTTTAATTACCTTTCGACAAATAAGTGTTGAAGACCTACTATGTTCCAGGCACTGTTGAGTGTCTTCCCAAAAATACTCAAATCTACCTTTTCCTGACCTGGTCCAGAGTACATTCAAACCTCAGCACTTCCCTCCCCTTCCTGGCTGCCTCCAGTCCATTAGATTCCCAGATCCCCTTTCCTAAATAATTGCAATGGCCTCCTAACTGATCCTCAAACTTCAGTCCCTTCCTTCCCCTTCTCGCCTGCAGAATATCATGCCCAGGCACATCTCTGATCATGTTGTTTCTCTAATCAATAACCTACAATAATAATGACAGATAAAATTAAGTCCAACTGCCTATTGGGGCATCTAAGGTTTTTCATGATCTGTCCCCATCCCACAATTCTAACCTAAATTCACTTTACAACCCTTTATTTATATCCTATATATGAAACATTGTCAAACTAGATGCTTACTCCTTCCCCCAATCTCTTCCATATATGGTTCATCCTTTCCCCCAGAAAAAAAACCCGGATTCCTCCTGCCCTGTTTACAACCTAGCATCATCTCTCCTCTGCAGTCATACAAAAGCATGCAGCTGAGGAACCACATAAATTTGTTTCCCCAACTAGAAAAGGATGATAACAACATTTGTTATTAGGAGAATAACATATAACAATGTTTTATAATATCAAATGTATGAAAGTAAAATTTAAGGACTTGAGCTATTGTCTAAATGCTTATTTTAACTCAAATACTCAAGTATCCAGCACTTCCACCAACTCATCCTCACAGTCAAGTCATATTTTAAAGCGCTCCTGTCTGCAACATACACACACATGCAAACTAAGTTGCCTGTGCACTGTAAACACTTTAATACTTTTAGAAAACTCAGTTTTCTTCAGTTATGTAGGCAACAGCTTTGAAAGGCTCACCCTAAGCAACAGGATAGGATACAAATCTGTTCCCCTTTTTCTTCTAATACTTTAAAGTTAGATGAACATTAGTGGCTGGATCTTGTTTTTGTTTTGTTTTGAAGTCTCAAATGAAACAAACTCAATTGTATTCAACAAGAAGGGTCTGCTTTTTGAATCTGTACACTTCAAGTAAGTTCATGGGTTTGCCTTCTTCTTGAGCAGCTTTCCTAAAGGTAAAATAGCTAAATTAAAGGGTTTTTTGTTAGAGTTTGAACATGGAATTTTGATAACTGAGGTATGTTTATTTCTACTGTATTTAAGCTACCTCTTTGATGAATTATATTGAAAGGATAATGATAAAAACTCCACCAATGGCATCCAATTGCCACAGCAGCCTGTCTCTTGTTCACCCTGTGACCTTTCAAAGCCCAACATAGTGTAGTGACCCAATAAATACTTATTGAATAAAAGACTGCCTGGATGAATCAATCAGTGAACCAGCAGGAAGGAGACTTGTCTTCTTTGACAGATAAGTGTTTTTTTCTCAGAATCAAAGATGATTAGGAGTTGTAGCCCTGTCACTCTAAATCTGGATGCAACTAGTGTGATTTGTTTTTAAAAATCTATTGTTTATTTCAGTTGTAGTAGGTCTGCCTAATTAATTTGCTTAAGATGGAATGTAGTAGGAATTGGTGGCTCATGATCTCCAAGCTTGCAAAATACTTAATATATTCTTTTTCAATCATCATAGAGTCATATAAGTAAATACACATGAGAAAAAGGTTAGAATTTAAATTCAATGAAAAACAATATTTTAAAAAATGAAATAGTAATGTATGTAAACAAATTAGACTCATGTATCCACTGGTTTTCTAAAGTATATTTATTTTCACTATTCTTCTTAACATTCCCCATGAAATTTCCTCTATGTTCATGTAACCCCTGTATAAAGCCAAAATGTCAGAACAAGAACTTTTATATGGATTGCACATTAAACAACTTCTTTACATGATTCCAGTATCTAGACATTTGGATACATCCAGTTGGGCATTATGTTGAACAATTCACATGATGGATGTTTCACTCTAAACAGCAATGCGTATGCCGAATGCACCAGTTAGTTTGTTTTTTGTTTGGTTTGTTGGTTGATCGCTGGCTGGTTTTGTTTTTTTGTGGTTTTTGTTTAGTTTGATGCTGGGGATTGAAACAACCCAGGGGCATTCTACCTCCAACCTACACGCCCAGCCCTACTTTATTTTTTTATTTTGAAACAGTGTCTCATTAAACTGCTGAGGCTGCTCTCAAGCTTGTGATCCCCCTATCTCAGCCTCCCAACCAAACACTGGGATTCCAGGCATGTTCCAATTAGATTTTGAGGTCATTCAATCCAAAAATAATGTTTTGTATATACATCTTTAAGAAGAGAGTTCTGTGCACAGCAATTGCTTAAGAATAAATGAACATGTAATTGTTCATGTGACAGTCAAGAAATATGCCAAATATTTATAGATCTTTTTCCATATGTCTACTGGAGTTTGACATGGTTTCTAATCATAGTTCTTTAGCAGCATAATTAAGAATTAATGCGTTTGAACAATGTACAGTGAATGTCTATTGGCCTAAATTTTAATGAAAAAGCCAAACTAAAACCAGTTCTATTGCATTAAGTAATTTTAGAACCATATGGGCAGCTAGCTCAATTAATGAACCACCTACATCGATGGCAGCATATGGTAAAAATAGACATCTATTATGATGATCCTAAAGCACTTAAGGATTTAGAGAAAATAAAAGGTCAAAGAAAAATTACACAAAGATCTGGCTCTGTTATTACACATTAATTACTTGGAAATGCATCATCTTTATTCAAAGTAAAGCAAATAGTCCCTTAATATGAACATGCACTTCTCCAAGTACTATGCATAAATACAAGTATATTAGATGGTCATTTATTTTATTTTCATAAATTTGTCTTTTTAGTTAAAAATAAATGCCTCATTCAGACATCCTTTATTTACTACCAATCCTAGACATGTCTGTTTTAATCACACCATCCGGTTCCATTTGGAATATTTTGTATCAATTATCCTCATTACAAGCTGATCTTCTGCTTTTCGTTTTGACATCTGTTAGAAAGAGCAGCTTGAGGAAGAATCTCACTAGTAATTTCTGAACAAAAGCCTTCTCTCACTTGATAAAAAAGGATCACCCAAATTATAATATGCAAAAATAAAAATAAATTATAATATGCCACCAGCAATTGGCTCTAATACCTCTTTTAGGCATAACCTTATTCCTCGGCAGCCATGCCCCTGGTTGACAATGTACTGTCCATTTTATGAATGACTCAGAAAAGCTATGTACACACATTGGCCCATCTTACATGGTAACTTTCCCACTTGATTATAGATAGGCTTGCTATCAACTTTCTTATGCATCATCTTGAATATTCCTTGATTTACAATCCAAAAAATATTTCAGGCATTTTTTAAAACTAGTAAAATATATCTAAAAGTAAATTGGAAATAAGTTCCAAATCAAATGAATGTATGACCCAGGGTCACTAGTGGTTCTAGTCTAATGATTAAACATCCCTACTATAAGATTCAGAAGGAAGAAATCCCGTCATAACTTGAGACAATCCAATATATGTCTAATTAAGAAAAAAGTGTGTTGAAACTAGAAATTTGTGGTTACTTTTATGAAGAACTGAATATAATACTCCAGTGGGAAAAGAAGTAAAAGTACACATATACAAAACACAAAATAAGTTAGCACTCATTTTTAAAAGACATTTTATTAACTAATCATTTTAGAGAAGAGAATCTCTAGGCACTTTAACATATAGATCAATAACTACTCATAGGTTTTGAAGCAATCTGGTTGCTCAGCAGTTTTTGTGAAAGGGTCATCAACTGTCACCCTTGAAGTATTTTCTTTTTGTTGTATCTTGCTTGCCTGTGGTAGGGTAATATAATAACGGCTATTCCACTCAAAAAATAAGTGAGGAACAGCTTGACATATTGTTTCCTTGTTTGAATCAATACATTACTTCACATCTTTTGAAATTAAGAGTAGTAATTACTCCAGCATTTAAATTATCCTATATTTCTTATATTCTATCATCAAAACAATTTTGAGTAGGACAGGAAAAAGAATGTGACATATCCCATTAATGGTTAAAAAGAATGAACTGGCACCTCCTCTTCCTCCAAAGTCTTGGATACTAGCATATTCTAATCTAATTGCTTCACAGAAAAGTTGACCATCAGTGAGACCTCAATTGTCATGTAAAAAATATAACACAAAATACCTAATTCAAGGTAGGGGGACAGGATATGATGCTCTTCTGAGGAAGTAAAATGATGCCATCACCTAAGGCAGATTTTATTAAGGTAACACTACATCTACATCTTCATTCTAAGCTTCTGAGAGCAAGTGCCTTCAATTCATTATGAATCAGTACTTCTCTCTTTAACTGTTCCTAACACATGTATTGGCACATCTTCCTCTGGGTTGGCAGGTAGCTGTGACCAAGGGCAGGCAGTTCACCAGGGCTGCCTTGCTCCCAATATAACCCTCCTGATCTCACCACACCATCCACTGTGCCAACAGGACAGTAAGCACTGACGGCCGGGCATCGCCCCATTGGGACAATGAGGAGACTACCCCGCCAGTTCACAGGAACAGAACGCTGCCAACTGTATATCCACATGCCAACAGTTGGACGGACATTTTTATACTGGCTCCTACCTTCTGGATTTGGAAACAATTTCTTCTAGGAACTAAGTTGCTGCATGCCAGGACACAACTGAAGACAATGAATGGGTGGGGCAACACAGGTGAGAGAAAGGGAAGTAATGAGGAAGGAAAAGGAGAAAAAGGAGGTGAAAGAGAAGGAAAACAAAAGGTAAGTAGATCTTGAGTTTTAAGAAGCTGAACACAAACAATGAGCCCCCAATGAGCCTGACTTATAGGCATTACTGACTACTCAACCCACCACAAAGGTTCAAACCAAAGGGGAGCCATAGGTAAGCAGTGGCGATCTCTACAATTTATTCTCCCTCACACTTTTAACTGAGAACCCAGGCGCTCAGTAACCACTACAAATGCTGCCTCCTATTGACACGATCCTGGCACAAAGGCCAAGCTCATCAGCAGACCCAACAAATTATTCCATCAATTTTTTCATGTTCTTCAGTCTTTTTACTAAAGTCTGTCTCTCTCAAGAGAAATAATTCTCCTTATCCTGTAAGTATAAGGTCAAGTCATTTGCCCAATGCAAAATTAGATTTTGAAAATTCTGGAGAACTTTAAAAGACAAGTTGTCTTTTTTTTTTTTTCTTTTTTTTAGTATAAGTTGAAAGGCTCTAATTCTAGAGTTCCATTCATGGATGTACCTGGGAAGAAATGTCATTGACCCAACCTTTATCTAAGTTCCTCCTCTATACACTAGGAACAGTACAACTCATGTGGCAGATCACCGAAGGTTTAGTGAAGCACAAAACTCTACCCAGTAGTGCCATGCCTTCCCTTCGTTTATCTATGTTACTCCCACAGACTCTCCTTAGACAGCAAGAGTGGAATAAGTGAAAAAAAAAATGTGGAGTTTCCTACTTGTCCAAGTGTTTTCTTCAGTATTATCTAATTCTCAAATTCATGGTAGGAGAGATAAGACAAGTATTACTAAACATATTTTACAAATGAAGAAACCTAGACCCAAGGAGATAAAGATGATTCTGTGGCAAACCACATGGGCAGCTGGGGGCAAAGGCATGACGACCACCCACATCCCCTCCTCCAGCTTACCTCAGAAATCTTGTCATCCTGGACTCTAAGATTCATTATACATCAAGAAATCGCCTGCAGAGTCGATAATTACTTATAAATTAACAAAGACAAATGAGCTATTGCACCAATGTTTTCTAGTTTGCTGAGAAAAATGATGATTAAAACATATTTTGCTTAAAACTACAGGTATTCATAAAGAACAGTAAAGCCACATAATATGTACTGAGCCAGCATCTTCTTGATTTTATTTTACTCATTATTATTTAAATGCAACATTTTGGAACGTGTAATTCTAGGCTACAAATGACAGGAAAGATTTGACTTTCAATTACTAACTCCTGTCTCACTGAAGAGTGAATTTCTTCTTCTCTGATAATAAATGGAAGCAGGGAGAAGTACTCATAAGTAAGTTATATACGTTGTCTTAGCAAGGGTATCTTGAATGGTTTGGGGTTTGGTATAAATAAATTAAACTATACTCCCCAGATGCCAAGCTCCTATTTCTGTACATATTTCGTGCTCCCTTGGAGCTTTAAGCCCCAAACAGTTCGATGTAAATTCCTTGGGGAATCTCCGTTACCCCCCAAACAGTGCCACACAGAAACCTGTACGAACAGAGGGACCGGAAGAGTTACCCTACGTATGCATGGAAAAGCAAGCACACGCACTTAAATAAAACACAAACCCCACTTGCTATGTGATTTGTGTGTGTGTGTGTGTGTGTGTGTGTGTGTGTGTGTGTGTGTGTGTGAGCTCGCTGATCGTTTTAAGTTACTTAAGTAGAAAAAGTCCCTTTCACATTACAGTTGAGTCAGGGGAGCGCGGGGTGGTAGGCATTTTCACGTTTTCTGAGGACCTCATCCTAAAACGCCTCCGTCCTCAATGGATCCACTACGCAGATTCCAGCACTGGAGGCGCCGGCGATCTTCTTGGCTTTAGCCAGCTTGGGGATAACCCGGTGCCTCCTTCTCACACCCTTCCCGCAACATTTTGCACTTTGTGTGGGTCTGGCGCAGGCCTCTAGCCTGGGTTACCCTGCTCCAAGCCAGGAAGAGTCTGAGAGGTGGAAGCGGTTTCCCCTCTGGTCCGCCAGGGCTGTGGCGGCGACCCCATCCTCTGGGGAAGGGGTCTGAGCCAGCCGGGCGGGGCGGGGCGGGCAGCAGCGCGAGGCCGGCGATTTCCACGCCACCTCCGCAGCCTGGCGCCTTCCCGCCTCCGCCCTGGCCATGTCCCCGGGTCCCCGAGCGCAGAGCTGGGATATGAGTGGGAAAGGGAGGTAAAGCAACATGCGTGTGCGAGGGCGTTGAGTGCCGATACACAGGGCAGCTTGGGTGCAAAAACCCCGCCTCTCCGCGAACTCGCTCCTCGGACCAGCCCGCAGCCCAGCACTCCAGGGCTCCCCGCGCCAGGACAAAGCTGCCGCGGCCTCCCCGCGAGCACCCGGCGCGTTCGTCGCCAGGGCTCCCCAGTCTCCCCCGGCCGCGACCCAGTCCCAAAGGACCTCAGGCACTTCCGAGAGACGGAGGGGACTCCCGGCTGGACGCCCTTAGCCCGGGTCCCCCGCGCCTTCGCCCGGGCCGCCGCTCACCTGTTCAGCACTTTGCGGATCCTCTGGCGCACACCGGCCCGGGAGGAGGCGGACAGGCTCCCGCCGCCGCCACTGCCCTCGGCCGGCAGGTTCTCGATGGTGGTCACCACATGGTTCGGCGGGGCTGGCGGTGGCGGCGGCTGCAGCTGCGGCTGCGGCTGCTCCGGGGGGATCATCGCGGCAGAGGTGGCGGCGCGGCGGCGATCAGAAGGCAGCCGAGCGCATCGTGCGCCCTCTCCGGGCCCGGGAACGCGCAGAAGACCCGGCCAAGCGGCCCCGGCCGGGGAGGCGGTGCTGCCGGCGAAGCGGGGATCCCCGCGGCTACGGCCGCCGCCGCCCAGCCGGCCACTCACTCCTTCCTCTCCGGTCCCCGCGAGCACGCGACGGAGCGAGCGCACCCTGGCTCCACGGCCGCCGCCTCCTTCTGCCTGGCTCTTCCCGAACCGCGACCCAAGTCCTGGCACGCCCCGCGAAGTGGCTGCGAAGGGTGTCGCGCGGGGGCGTGGGGCTGCGGGATCTGCCCGCGGGAGCCGGGTGGAGGAGGGATGGGGCTCCGGGCTTCGCCTTCCCTGCCGGCGCCCAGGTCTTCCCTGGGCGAGCAGTGCTGGCGCCACTACAGCCTGTTCCCTGCTCGCTTGGAAAGCTGCCGTCTGTGTCTCTCGGAGTGAGAGACTGAGAGTGAACCTGGAGAGTCGGGCGGGGGCACCGCGGCGGAGAAGGGGGGCCGGGGCGGGGATCCGTGCGCTCTGCTCTCGCCAGAGGGCGCTCCGGAGGGGCCTTATTGGCCCCGACCCTCTTCTTCCCTGGTCCACAGAAGCCCACGGTCTAGGTTGTAATGGTTATGGTGATTTTTTTTAATTTTATTTATTTATTTTTTTGGTCTTTTGGGCTTTGGGTTTTAGGGGCGGACCGAGGACAGAGCCTCCCTCTGGAGCTGGCGGGGATACCTCGCTCCTCCTGAGGCGCCGCAGAATCCAGCACCACCAGCCCGGGACAGCGGCAAGGCGCTGTGACAGGTGCTGGCCCCAGATTTAAAAAAAAAAAAAAAAAAAGCAAATGGAGTATCCTAAATATTACACCTACAATCACCTAATAGGCTTGGAGAAAATGGGAGGAGAAACCATTTCCCACCAAGAATCTATTCGGGGAGCTAAGAAAAGCAAATCTAACCAACCCCAAACGTCTCAGTTCAAGGCAATGTAGTGCGCTGTGAAAGAAAGTAAACAGATTTGAGTTCCAGTGGCCCTAGTAAAACTTACTAGCAGAGAATCCTTAAGCAATTTCTCAAATTTTGAGAAGTTCTCTGTGCAACTGGGCTACTCATGTCTTTCTCCCAAGGATGCTGTAAGAGATAATCTAGCGGGAGAGCCTCCTGGCTCCTTCAAGCTCCTCCACCTCCAACAGGGGAAACCCTGTGTGTATGCCACAGAAATCTTAGGTCTGAACAAGATCATATTTCTACCAAAAGAAACTGACTCTGCCCCAGGCATTTCTCATACCTATTGATCCAGATCCCAATTAGTAATTGACTATTAAGGGAGAAAGAATTCTTCAAATATTCCTTCATACAGATTTCCTAGATAAGGATCTTGCAATGAAACATGATATGCATTTACAATTCTTCAGAATGGGGAATTAATTTCCCTGAGTAAGTTTAATAGGTATGTCTGTTCACACAAAAGCATGCTGATACTATCACTGAATCTAAATGCTCTGGAAGCCAGCAAATAAAAATACTAATCAGAAGATGTGCCATAGAGCTGGGGATGGGGCACAAGTCTGTAACCGCAGTACTTGGATGACTGAGGCAGAGGGACTGAAGGTTGGAGGCCAGTCTCAGCAACTCAGTGAGGCTCTGTATCAAAATAAAAAATAAAATAGGGCCGGGCGTGGTGGCACACGCTTGTAATCCCAGCATTCCGGAGGCTGAGACCGGAGGATCCGGGTTCGCGGCCAACCTCAGCTACCTAGTGAGGCACTCCGCAACTTAGTGAGACCCATTTTCAAAATAAAGAATAAAAAATAGCTGGGGGTGTAGCTCGGAGGTAGAATGCCCCTGAGTTCAATCCCCAGTACCACAAAAAAAAAAAAAAAAAAAAAATAGGGCTGGGGTTCTAGCTCAGAGGTACACATCCCTTGATTCAATCCCCAGGACCAAAAAAAAAAGAAAGAAAGAAAACAGAAAAAATATTTGTCATAGAAAGAGGTGTTTGGAGCCGGGTGTGGTGGCACGTGCTTGTAATCTCAGTACTTGGGAGGCTGAGACAGGAGGATCTGGGTTTGAAGCCAGCCTCAGCTGCTTAGTGAGGCCCTCTGCAACTTAGTGAGACCCTATTTCAAAATAAAGAATAAAAAATAGGGTTGGGGTGGAGCTTAGAGGTAGAATGCCCTTGGGTTCAATCCCCAGTGCCATAAAAAAAAAGAAAGAAAGAAAGAAAAAAGAAGAAAGAAAGAGGTGTTTCGGAGCACATAACATTCAAAAAAAGGACTATATGCTCTCAACAGAGGGGGAAAGAGAGACGGAAAGAGAAAAAGATGTAATTCATTGTTCAGTTAATAAGTAAACTCCAATCTCTTTAACAATATTGGGAGTCTCTTTATCATAAAATATCTAAGGAAATGGGTGTCCACAAAAGCTCCCCAATCCTTGAGTATCTATAAAACTCAGCTACTTCCTGAAATAGCCATAAAATCTTTTTTCTACAAAATTTAACCCAAAGTAGAACACTTTCCATTTGATGATTAACATGTTGTCCCATTCTTTCTTGATGGCCTTCATTCTAGAGTTTTTCCACCTCAGGATATCCACACAGGATATCCTGAAGAATTGCAACAAACAGAACCAAGGTTTGTAACTTGTGAACATTAAAATTCTAATAAAATGCAATCAATTTGCTCTGGGGGACCCACCAAATGAAAAATGAACAGAGCTGGTGTGGCTCGAAGACCTGCCCCTGGGCTCAATACCCAGTACCAAAAGGGGGGAGGCAGTAACAGATGTAGCAG
>PVLC010027215.1:0-19905 GCA_004027655.1 Graphiurus murinus
GGGGAAGGGGGGGGGAGAGAGGGAGGGAGGGAGGGAGGGAGAGAGGGAGGGAGAGGGAGAGGGAGAGAGGGAGAGGGGGAAAGGGGGAGAGGGAGGGAGGGAGGGAGAGAGAGAGAGAGGCAAGAATGCATGCACACATGCACAGGTGTGTCACCTTCTGCAAAAAAGCCAGACTCACAAAGAATATCAGATCTGGAAAATACATTTTGGCATATAATACTGTCTCCAGGGCAGTGCCAATAACTGATATGACTATGGCTCTCACTTTTCTAAATAAGTACTAGAAAATATTTTATTTCATGTATTGTATGGTCAAATTTAAATTATCAGTACAACTTTGAACTATATACCCCTAATTTCTAAGTCTTTTGTCTTTATTTGACTTTTACTTTAAAACATTAGTTTAATAGAGTAAAATAATTACAAAGTAAATATATCCATTTAAATCAAACACCAAACATTTAAACAGTCAGCAAGGTTCATACAAAAAAAAAAAAAAGATTAATAGCCGGTGAGGTGGCCCATGCTTGTAATCTCAGTACTTGGGAGGCTGAAACAGGATGATCACAGGTTCGCAGCTAGCCTCAGCTCCGAGGCCCTCTGCAACTTAGTGAGACCCTGTTTCAGAATAAAGAATAAAACAGGGCTGGGAGTATAGCTTGGAGGTAGAATACCTGGATTCTAGGTTCTATCCCCAGTACCACAAAAAAAAAAAGATCTTCCATGCACTTGGATACGCAGAATAAATATCATCAAAATGGCCATTCTCCCAAAAGTGATCTACAGATTCAATGCAATACTCATTAAATTACCAAAGTCACTCTTCACAGACACAGAAAAATCAGTCCTTAAATTTATTTGGAACAACAAAAAGCCCAGAATAGCCAAAGTAGCTCTTAGCAACAAGAACTATGCAGGAGGCATCACAATACCTGACTTCAAACTCTATTACAAAGCCACAGTAATAAAAACTGTGCCACAGTATTGGCACAAAAACAGACACATAGACCAATGGGGCAGAATAGAAGACTCAGAAACAGACCCACATCCTTACAGTCAATTGATTTTTGACAAAGGAGCCAAAAATATACACTGGAAAAAAGATAGCCTCTTTAACAAATGGTGTTGGCAAAACTGGTTAACCATATGCAGGAAATGGAAATAAATCTCACTTTCTCACCCTGCACAAGAGTCAACTCAAAGTGGATCAAAGACCTGGAAATTAGGCCAGAGACCTTGCAGCTACTTGAAGAGGGCATCGGCCCAATACTTCAACACATAGGCACAGGTAAAACTTTCTCAACAAGACCCCTAAAGCACAAGCAACTCAAAGGAAGATCAATACATGGGATTGCATTAAACTGAAGAGTTTCTGTGCAGCAAAGGAAACTATCAAGAACCTCAACAGAGAGCCCACAGAGTGGGAGAAAATTTTTGCCAGCTACTCTTCTGATAGAGGACTGATATCTAGGATATATAGAGAACTCAAGAAACTCACAGCTAAGAAAACAAATAACCCAATCAAAAAATGGGAAAAGGATCTAAATAGACACTTCATAAAAGAAGAAATACAAATGGCCAATAAATGTATGAGGAGATGTTCAACATCATTAGCAATCAGAGAGATGCAAATCAAAACTACCTTGAGATTTCACCTAACCCCAATCAGAATGACAATCATCAAGAATACAAACAACAACAAATGCTGATGAGGGTGTGGAGAAGTGGGAACCTTAACACATTGTTGGTGGGATTGCAAATTAGTGCAACCACTTTGGAAAACAGTATGGAGAATCCTCAGATGAATGGGAATGAACCTACCATATGATCCAGCAATACCACTTCTGGGTATCTACCCAAAAGAATGGAAACCAAACTATCAGACCAACGCATGTGAATCTATGTTTATAGCTGCACAGTTTACAATTGCCAAACTAGGGAACCAGCCAAGATGTCCATCAACAGATAAATGGATTACAAAACTATGGGATATGTACACAATGGAATTTTACTCAGCCATAAAGAAGAACAAAATCATGTTATTTGCAGGGAAATGGATGGAACTGGAAAACATTATGTTAAGTGAGATTAGTCAGTCACAAAAAGTAAAAAATCGTATGCTCTCCCTAATATGTGGAAGCTAGGGAAAAAAAGGGACATAAGAGGGACTCCAGAGGAAGAAGGAGAAACCTTAGGTGCGCAAAAAATTTGACTTAATGGAAGGTGATGGAGGGACGGGGGACACCCTAATGCACATGATGTACTTTCATGAACATATCAAAGTCAGTCACTAAACTGAACTTGAGAAGGAGGGAAGGCAAGGGAGTGGGGTGGGAATTGGGGAAGGGTTAAATGAGAAATGTGTGCATGTATGCCTTTTTCAGCTTGTACCTAACAAAGATGTATGATTACAGTGCACCAATTAAAAAAAGAAAAAAAGATTACCTACCTTTAAAAGCATGGCTAACATGGTTAGTAAAGTATCCACATAACCGTACATTTTGCCTTGTGAAAACAATAGAGTAGAACGATGAAGCAGTAACTTCAGTTCCTAAATAAGTAAGCAAATGATAATGAATGTGACAATATTCCTTTGCTATTAACTTTTATTTGCATAGGAATATTTTTAGAAATTAAGCCTTAAGAACATTGTTTTAATGATCTTTTACAGTAAAATCTAGTATTTTAGAAAATATAATTTATAATGTCTAATAAAAAGTGGCTGAAACTTAAAGCTCAAAACTATTTTTCAAAAAAACACTAAATTTAATACATTAAAACTTTGGATATAAGCTTTGTAGAGAAATTCTTAACTGAGCAACAAGTTGTAAAATATAATCCACAAAGACAAACTTGTATGTTACATGGCCTACCTGCTGTGCAGCATTTGCATCCTGTGCTAAAGTATCAGGATCATACATTGGTTCCAGAGCTTCCAGAGCTTTCTCAGGACGGCCCAACTGCTGCTGAAGGGTAGAAAGTGAAATTCTTGCATCCAAATGAAGGGGAGCCAGATCAACCACTTTGGCATAGCTTTCAGCAGCACGCTCCATATAGCCTAAGGCCTTTAAACATTCTAAGATGATGTTAAAATAAAGCAAACATGAATTACAAACTTGTAAACTGGTCAAAATTATTTTTCTATTTTTAAAGAAAAATTATAGCAAAATTAAAATATTGACAAAGAAATGAATGCATACTTTTTAGTACTTTAAAGCAACTATCCCTCCTAATTTCTATTAATTGATCAATTTATTGATCTCTATCTAAAGTCATTGCTACAGGGATGTAATCAGTGTATTAAGACAATTTGGTGTTTTGCTATATTCACTTAGCACATTGCTTTAAACATTTTCCCATGTCTTCACTGGCATTTTGAATGGCTATAAAATAATGGATCAAATTGATTATTTACTTAACCATATAACTTGACATTTAGATTACTTCAAATTTTTACTCTAGTAATACCACAGTCAGCATGTTCATATATATAAAGCCTGAGTTCACAATTGGCAGACCAATTTAACCCACAGATGTGTTAATAGGACATGGTAGTTTTTAAAAGTGATTAATTCCTATTATTTTTTAAAATTAAGATTTTTATCAAATCCAGGGTACTGGTTTTATTTGAAAAACCTGGATTTGGCAATAGTGGGTGCTCTATTTCCATACTGAGAAACAGCCCATTAGACAGGGTTGCCCGTTCTCACCTCTCCCTGCTACTCTCGCCCATTTCATTCAAGCTATACTCTCAGCCCTTTTTTTGTTTGCTTTTGTTTTGAATCAGGATTTTGCTAGGTTGCTGAGTCTTGCTAAGTTGCTGAGGCTGGTCTTGAACCTGTGAATCTCCTCTCTCAGCCTCCCAAGTACTGGGATTACAGGCATGTGCCACCATGCCAGGCTTTACTCATTTTGCTACCAGCCAGGATCCTGAGTTTTGAGATAGGCAGTATCAACTATCTTCCCACTCACTCAACTCAATGGTGCCTAAATAATATTTCAGCCTACAATTACTTTCTCAAATCCCTCTTGACCATCATCTTTAGGTTAAATCTTGAAGATAACTTAAAAATACTAACAGAAATGGATCATCACAATGGCTTTTCTTCTTCTTTTTTTTTTTTTTTTGTGGTGTGTGTGTATGTGGTACAAGGAATTGAACTCAGGAGCATTCTAACTCTGAGCTACATTACCAGCCCAATTTTATTTTTGTTTTGAAACAATGTCTCACTAGGTTGCTAAGAGTCTCACTATGTTGCTGAGGCTGTCCTCAAACATGCGATCCTCCTGTCTCAGCCTCCTAAGTACTGGGATTACAGGCATGTGCCATTGCACCCAGCTATATTTTTTCATTTTCAAAGATAGTCTATGTTATGCTAAAAGTATTAAATTCCTCTACTGATCTTTAATTTTTAGGCAACTGAGGTTTTAACTTTACCTCAGTTACATGGGTTCAAATGGAAATAGTACTTATCAGAATCACATTCATAATTAAATAGGATTTTTGAAGTATGTGCTACTGGTAACACTGGAGCAGTTTCAAAATCATAGCTTTAAACAATTAAAAATCTCCATTCATGTCTTTAAAATTAAAATCCCCAAAAGGTAACATTTTTATGATGGTATTAATTTGTATTCATGTCCACTCATCTAAACAGAAAACTGTTTTTTTGTTTTGTTTTGTTTTTTTTGGCGGTACTGGGGGTTGAACTCAGGGGCATTCTACCTCCCAGCTATACCCCCAGCCCTATTTTTTTATTCTTTATTTTGAAACCAAGTCTCACTAAGTTGCGGAGTGCCTCACTAGGTAGCTGAGGCTGGCCGCGAACCCGGATCCTCCGGTCTCAGCCTCCCGAATGCTGGGATTACAAGCGTGCGCCACCAAGCCCGGCTTGTTTTGTTTTTTTGATGCAGTACTGGAAATTGAACTCGAGGGCATTCTACCTTCAAGTTACACCCCCAGCCCTATTTTTTATTCTTTAGTTGAAGCTGGCTGAGTACCTGGATCCTCCTGTCTCAGCCTTCCAAGTACTGGGTTTACAGAAAACTGTTATCTTAATCAAGTGCTCTTTCCTAGTTTCTATCTGTCCCAAAATATCAATCAGTTCTTTTCTAATCATAGAGAACTTTCTATATCATATTTATCATGTAATATTTTAGAACTATTAGAACTTTCTGTCATCACATAATATTTTAACCAAAACTATTTCATTTTAATGCTTTTATGTTGACTCAATAAGTAATCCTGTTGAAATATTTGTTGCTTTTATATATTCTCCCAAGAGATTTAGTTGCATTCTTACAATGTTTTCCACTCTGCATGACTTACTTCAGATTACTGAGGACTTATGCAGTGAAATAAAATTGAGTGGTAAAATCTAATCTTGAACATGTGGAGTAAAAAGCACTAAAAATAAATTTTTTCTCTGAAAATAACAAATTAAATATAAATTTGTAAAGACACTTCAGAAATTAGATTTTACCCCATCTGATAACACATTAATAGAAACCAAAGTGTATGGCTAAGACAAAAAGTCAAGTATTTAAGGAACACATTATTCCTTTTACTTCACTGTTCTACCATCAAGTATACTGATCCTTCATAGAATTAGTAAGAGGAAATCACATAGTAGTCTAGCAAGACAATTTAAAATATTCACCTTCAAAAAACTGCCCTGAGCAGACACAGTGATGCATACCTATAATACCAGCTACCAGAGGCTGAGGTAGAAAGAGGGCAGCTTAGACCCTATCTCAACATAAAATTAAATTTTAAAAAAAGGTGGGGGAGCTGGAGCATTTGCCTAGCCCTGAAACCAGAAAAACTTCCACTAAAATATTTTATAATTAGTAACATCTTGGAAAATTAAGTTCTTATCTGCTATGTGATTAAAACTTTTCCCTCCCACAAAATAAGTTTTACCTGCATGCCGAAGCCAAACAACTGCAAGGTTGTATCTTTCAGAGCAAACTAGTGCACTGAGGAGGGGAAGTGCTGAATTATATTCACCAACATCCAGAAAAGCTTCAGCAACATCTAGATACAGGTCTCCCATATCTTCAGGATTCTGTTCCACCAGTGTTGTCAAGAGAGGCTGGACCCCAAATAAAAAGCGTAAAGTCAAACATTCATTACAAGCATGCATCTTTGTATAGCTCTCATTTTAACATATATATCAGTTATATGAAGCTGAAAAGGAGCAAGGCTTAATAAATACTACTTAAATGATCATTTTTCTATTTACTTCTGTATCTCCATTAAGAACTCAAATCATTTGCTCATTCTGTATGTTGTGTGGACCTGTTAAAAGGCTCTGCAGGAATTAAGACTTGGTTGTTACGCTCTTTAACATGCCAAGCTTGCCTGTGCCTTAGGGTACCTGTGTTTGCTGATGTTTTGGGAAATCTCTTTCTTCATATATCCCCATGGTTTACATCCTCACTTCTATCATTTCTTATTCAAATGTCACCTTCTCAGAGAGGCCTTTCCTGGCTTCTCTATGGAAAATCTGCAACTTTTTCCATCCCCACTTGCCAATATTGCCTGTTTTTCTCCAGAACACTTCATTACTAATCAATATCCTGTATGTTTTAGGAATTATTTTACATACTATCTAATGATAGGACAAAAGAGTCACAAGAGTAGAGATCTGTATATTTTCTGTAGTACCTTATTCTAAGGTCAACAGAGTAGATGCACAACACATTTTTTTGTTCAATGAAGGACTTGCTCTAAAGTTGGCAAAGGAGAATAGCTATCCGAAATATTATCAATTATCTAAAGGCCCAATCTCAATTTCTGATCTTTGGATTGTTCTCATTTTAAGAGACAAATAATTTCTTATAAGGTTACTTCCAAAACAACTTTTAGCTTTTATAAGACATTCATACAAAAGTAATTTGATGATTATTGTGACCTCAGATAAGAAGAAATGTGAAAATCTAGGGTCAAGTTACAATTTCTGCCATCTACAGAAAATAGATTGTAGGTTTGATGTGAAATATCTCAAGTGCAGATCTTAATGTCACTTACATTAAGAGGCTCGAGGATATTGAGATGTACAAGGCAGACCATCAACTTCACCACGATGTCTATTGGCACGCCATCAGGTATAGTGCAAGTAACATTTTCAGCAGCTGGGGAATCATCAGACAAGAAGCATTCTTATATGCAAGCTTAGAATGCAGGGCAAATGAAGCAAACTATCTTGTACAAGGTATCTCATTTACTTCATTCAAAGCAAATGATTCCACAGTTAATTTTAGTTTTGATCAACCCTATTACTAGATTCTTATACTCACTTTAGTTCATCCTCTATTTGCACTTATCCTTCCTATCTTTTCCTAATATCTTATCTAATTTATCAAAACAGAAATTCCCATACCTTCTATCAAAACTACAGAGAACTAAAAAGACAAAAATGATCAGAGTGTATGAAACCTCCTTTTTTCTGCTGAAATTCAAAAGCCTTGTTAAAATCTTTACTACAATACAGTTAAGAAAAGGGTAAAACAGTACTGATGTTGTTCTCTAAAACTTTGTTATAGCAAAATAATGTTTAAAGCCTAGGAAATTGAAGGAATTTTAATCCACATTTAAAGTATTTTATATTTTGCATAGTAAATTCCAAATAAGTTCATTTCTATTTCAGGAAATCCTAAAATACAGAACATTAGTGAGGTAGCTTAAGTAGTGGAACAGAATCTAAAATTACTTTAAAAAGGAAATAACTAACTTTTATGGGACAGTTTCTACTTTTTATACAAATGCTTAAGTTTTAAGTAGAATTTTATATTATATATTTTTTATGGTACTATGGATTGAATCCAAGGGCATTCTACCTAGGACTGAGACCTCCAGGCCTTTTAATTCTTTGTTTTGAAACAAGGTCTTGCCAGGCTGTCCAGAATCTCACTATGTTGCTGAGGCTGTCCTCAAATATGTAATCCTCCCGTCTCAGTCTCTAAGTACTGGGATTAGAGCCATGTCTGGCTTAAGTAGAATTGTGTGTGTGGTGCTGAGGATTGAACACAAAGGCATTCTACCTCTGAGCTATACCCCCCAGCCCTATTTTATTTTTTATTTGGAAACAGGGTCTGGCTAAGTTGCTGAGGCTAGCTTGTAATCTTCTTGTCTCAGCCTCCCAAGTACTGAGATTACAAGCATGTGCCACCACACCCAGCTTTAAGTAGAATTTTTAATTCTAGAGTATTTTCAATCCTTTTTGAAAAGTAAGTCACTATAGAGCTAAAGGTTTTTGTTAAGGTATTCAGTAATTCATTCTTTTTTCCTATAAGAATGAATGAATGAATGAAAAAGACCATGGGAGCCAGGCATGGTAGCCCACACTTGTAATACCAGTACTTGGGAGGCTGAGACAGGAGGATCACAAGCTTGCAGCCAGTCTTGGCTACTTAGTGAGGCCCTCTGCAACTTAGTGAGACCTTGCTTCAAAATAAAGAATAAAAAATAGGACTGGAGGTATGGAGGTAAAGCTCAGAGGTAGAATGCCTCTGGAGTCAATCCCCAGTACCTAAAAAAAAAAACCATAAGCCAGTAAGAAACACCACCGTTCAAATGGATATTGACATTGATAAATAAAAGGAGCTCAAAACACTTTTTAAAAAATACTATTAAACAATACTTAAAAGAAAAAGATGTAATATCTCTGAAGGAAAAAGTGCTTCTCGGGAATACCTGCTATGAGAACCTTAACTGCCAATTCAAATACCACATTATGAGCAAGAGAGGATTATGTATGCTTTTCTATGCAAAGGAAACTACAACCTTTATTCTCTTCTGAGATGTCTTCCTCTGAAGTTTTTTTTTCTAGAGCAATTCCAGAAAAATCTGTAATTACCTAAAAGAATGGGAGAAAAAGGAAATAATGACTGTCATATATCAAAAACCTTTTCATAATGCAAGTATGTGTAGAGTTATTTCAAATAATCCTTGCAATGTAAAAATGGGATATAAGAGGGGAAAAAAGTATTTTAACATAAAGAATCCTGATACATTAATATTTTTATATATTAACTAATGCTAACTATAGCTATACAGTATCTCAGCAGCAAACCAACCTACTTTCCCCAATAGCTTAAGAACTGAATGAATCACAGCAATTAGCCTGAGTCCAGCTACCAGGAAGTGCAGATGCATTTAGCCCTTATGATAATGGCAATATCATTTATCATATAACTATATTTTACATTTTATACAAAACTACTACAGAATCTAGAAATCTATTATTTCCACACAGATTTTAAATATATAATTACAATGAGAAGTTGCTAATTTTTAAGAATTTCTGGAACACAGAAACATTCAAAACCTAAGAGAAAAATACATAAGCATTCCTACCTCCAAAGCTTTGTCATACTGCTTGTTAGAAATATATAGTTCAGCTGCTATGTTAACATCTTCCATGGAGACTAGGCTCTGGTGTTTTGAGAAAGCTTCTTCAATTATGTTAATAGCTGAAGCACCGTCATTGGCTTCATAGTAACTCCTAAAAAAGCACCGAAATGCATGAATACTTATTTAATTCTGATTATAAAACCCAGTTCCTTGCATACACCCTAATTGAAACCAGACTACCATAGTAATGAATGCATATCTATGTTTATAGCTACACTATTCATAATTGCCCAATTATGGAACTAGCTATGATGTCCATCAACAGATGAATGGATTACAAAATTATGGGATATATGCACAATGGAATTTTACTTAACCATAAAGAAAAACAAAATTATATCATTTGCAGGGAAATAGATGGAACTAGAGAATATTATGCTAAATGAGATTAGTCAGTCACAAAAAGTGAAAGATCAGATGTTCTCCCTCATATGTGGAAGCTAGGTGAGAAATTGGGACATAGGAGGGACTTCAGACAAAGGAGGAGAAACCTTGGAAGGAGGGGACCTAACTGAGGGAGATAGGATGGGGGAGGAAGACTTGAAGAGGGAACCAATTCAATTGACATGATGTACATACACAAACTTATCAAAGCAAATGACTGTGTTGAGCATGGGAAGGTGGGATGAGAGAGGGAGTAGGATGTGAACAGGGGGAGGGCTCAACAAATACTGTGTGCATGCATGTCTCTAACACCCTGAACTTCATCAAGATGTATTTCAATGCACCAGTTTAAAAAAAGAGAGAGAAATTTCTTCTTTAAATAATCATCATTGTGGCTCTCTGGGCAGCACCATGATGGCTGGAAAGAACAAGTGTCCTACAAAAGGCAGCAAAAAGGGAGCCCAGAAGAAAGTGGTACATCCATTATCTAAGAAAGACTGATATGATACAGAAGCACGTGCTACATTCAGTGTACAAAAAAAAAAAAAAGAGGCTACATTCCAGCCCACATTTATAAAGAAAAAAATTTAGTCTTAAGGTATTTTTTTAGTACTGGCTCAAGGTAAATAATTCCAGAAAATTTCAGATCACAAACATTTCACTGGCATATCTGCAATAAAAAAATAATTTAAAAAATATTGTAAATACATAAAACTTCAACTGAGCTGTAGAAACCATCTTTTGAACTTCATTTTTAAGCTTCTGGGCACTGGAAGTGTAACTTTATATACAAAATGTTTTAAGCAATCAGCAGACTTAGAAATAAAAAAACTGAAAAAACACTTCTATATTGAGGCACAATAATAGAAGGCAAAACACTTCCTTGAACCTCAATGAAAAGTATATTCTATTTCAAATCTATGCTTTCATTTACAAAATACAATGATTAATAAGAGCATCCACATATCCTTCACTCCAAACTTACTTTGCCATATCTCTAGCCAACTGCATAAACCGTTCTCCATCAGATGGAGACAGGAGGTTTAAAATGCGCCTATAGCCATCCATTGCCATTTTATGATCACCCATCTGTTCATAAAGGCTTGATCTCTCCCACAGATAACGAACATTAGTAGGTTCATATTTAAGAGCTAGAAAGAAAAAAAAGGAATAAAAATTAAATATTTATCACAGAAAGATAAGAACCTGGATGTGACCCATTATCTACTCAGAAAATTTAATGAACAATGTAATTCTTCATTGGAAACAAAAAAGTTATGGAATAAATCTATCTTCATAGAAATTCTTGACTAAGTTTGATCTAAGACCAGAAAGAACCTGAGTCTCCCTATTATTTCATTTGGTCACTCTAATCTGACAATCTCAAGTAATAGCTCAGAACCAACATTTAATGGGAAACTAAAAAGGCATTGCTCATCTATCTTTTGTGCTGTATTTGCTCACAATACAAATAAAATTGCTGATAAACATGAAAAGAGGGACTCTCAAATACTTAACCTCATACATAAGAAATACATTTCAGCCAACATCAGAACCCAGACTAACAAGTAGTTACCGAAGAACCTGTTACGTAACCCCTAATCAAAAGGTAAGAAAAATATTTTAATTACCTTTTGTGTAGCAAAAAATAGCCTGCTTAATATTGTCTTGTTCTAGAGACATTTCTGCCAGTCGCACCCATTCTTCTGTGTCACTGGGATTTAAGTGTGCAGCAATCAACTCAAACTGCAATGATTTCTCCATGTCACCTTGATCCTCATATATCATGGCAAGAGTAGAGAATGGCTCATAAGCCAGAGGAGCTGTAACGAATTAGAAAAATATATTACGTTGGCTGAGGAAAGCTACTTGAGCTGATATTGATCCCATAGTTCAATCTGTGGATCTTGTTTTAACACCTACACTCTTTTAAGTCATTCTAGAAGAATTAAACAAAGTAACAGAATTTAGGATTCAATTAAATAAATTACATTTGGTTATTTTTAGCATTTTAAAAGCATTATTTTCAGCCGGTGGTGGCGCACGCTTGTAATCCCAGCATTTAGGAGGCTGAGATCGGAGGATTCGGGTTCGCGGCCAGCCTCAGTTATCTAGTGAGGCATTCCACAACTTAGTGAGACCCCGTTTCAAAATAAAGAATAAAATATAGGGCTGGGGGTGTAGCTCGGAGGTAGAATGCCCCTGAGTTCAATCCCCAGTACTGCAAAAAAAAAAAAGATAGAAAATAAAAGCATTATTTTCTTTAAACAAAATATAATAAGAATAACCCTACTCTCTACCACAATCAAGTTCATCCCAATAAGCATCAGTGACATCAGTGGGATTGAATTGTTATGATCCATCTTCTACACCACGGAGCATGGGATGAATGGATAGAAGATACTTAAGCAGCACTTATACCCAGGATACCAAGGTGACTGGTTAATCTACATTTCTGAAATATTATTTCTGAAATAAAATTCAAACATTACCAGGGATTAAAATCAAAGATTAGGGATGGTAGTACATGTCACTTTGCTTGAATGAGGCCCTGGATTGAATCCCCAGTACCACCAAAAAAAAAAAAAAGTGATTCTTTTGAAAAACAAATAAAGAGATAAGACCAGAGAGAAGGAACCAAATGAAATATTCCAAAGAAGTTTGATTAATCTTACTTCTGAAGTAACAACAAAAAAATAACAGTGGCCTTAAGTTACTTTAATGAATCATATAGGAAATATAACAAGACTTCTAAAAGGACCCTAGTATAACTAAAAAGAAACGCCAAAATACTGAAAAGGTAAATTAAAAACTTACTGTTATGGCTACTCAAGCAAAACTGCAGAGCATCAATAGACAACAATCAACAAGAATAATATGTGATTGGTTAAAAATCACTTTTGAAGAAGCTCTTCAATATGCCCAAGATGTACCATTTAATCAGGAGACAAGACGACAAGTTTAAATTGTAGCTTTACCAAAAATGCATTAAAATAATTTAGTACTGCCTGATCTGGAAAATGAAAAAAAAATTTTTTTCAAGTGGCTTTAAGATAATGTGCCTGCCACTTTTTAAAAAAAATTAACAGGGATAGGAGTTGAAAGATTCAAAAATCACTGGGGATTAAAGTCAAAGATCAGGGATGGTGGCTAGGGGGTGCAGCTCAGGGTAGAGTGTTTGCCTGGCATGCCCAAGCACTGGGTTCAATCCCCAGCACCAAAAAAAAAAAAAAAAAGGCTGCAAGTGTTCAATAAATATTAATGATATCTCACTGACTCATACCCTATAATTTTCATTTTCTGAGTAATAACTCCTATTCAGTATGAAAAGTGGCAACAAATTACTATTACAACAATCATCTCTAAGCTTCTCAATGTTTTACAAATAGTACAGTGAAGTACTCTTCTATTTGCTTTAAAAGTCAGACTACTAAACCGCTATAAAAGTCCCCACAAAAAATCACCTTGTCGTATAATTTCCATGCACATCAATATTGCCTCTTCACGTTCTCCACGAGCAAAGCGAATGTTAGCTTCACCCATGAGACCTCTCAGAGCTCTTGGAAGTTTACTCCGAGGCCTCTTCTCCTGTATGGAAGAAAAATGACATCTAGATTAAAACACAGTGAAGTGTTAGATTTCAATTCCAATCATATTAATACAATATATAATAAAACTGAAATTCCCCTTTAAGATTTTTGAATCTTCTCAACTCAGAACTTCAGCCAAAATGGTTGCAATTCTGACTCTTTAGCCTGTAAGTTTATATTGTAGGAAAAAAAAAATCTAAAACTCAACTGCAAGAAAGAACACAATTGTTCTATGATATTCTAAAAACAAAATTTCTACAGTAGAGAGTTTCAAAGCACAATAAATATATAAGGAAAGCAAAAATCAAAGTAGTTAGGAAATTACTAAATTACTAATTAGAACAAATTATTATGCAGCAAAATGGATATACATGCTAAGACACTAATTATGATGCCCTCTACTAATGACTCTTCTTTGGGCTGGGGATGTAGCTCAGTGGTAGAGCACTTGCCTAGCATGTGTGCAGTACCAGCACCACACACAGAAAAAAAAGATCCTCCTTCACTCAAATTTATCCACTCAGAAGAAGCATAGTCTAAAAAATTGAAATATACTATGGACCTTTTAATAGCAAAATCAAAGTACATTCTGACACATATAATAATTAAGGTTTCACATAAAAATCTCTAAAAGGAAACGTAAGAAATGGCACCAACCGCCTTACGGTATTTCTTTTCTTAATGTCTGAATTGTTTCCCAAGTATAACTTAAAGCTTTCTTCTCAATGCCTATGCCACTTTCTTATGCTCTGTTTATAAATACCAAAATAAGCAACAATTTACTTTCATCATTTTCTTGGTTTCACGATTGAGAACCATCTCCAGTACAAACACATCGCCTGCAGTGGGTTGCTCAGGTGTTTCCTCCTCTTCCTCTTCTTCTTCCTCTTCCTCTTCATCATCTTCAGTCTCTCCAAGCATGGAAGCAAATACCTTGTGAACTGACTTACTCACTCCATCTGATGTTTCTCCTAAGGAAAGAGACAATGAGGTTGAAAAACTGTTTTAGAATACTCATTGGCCAAAACGAAAAAGTATTTTCTGGAGTATAATTTTCTTACCCCAGCAACATCAAACTCGGAAGTAAAAGACATTAAATGAACACTCTCAAAAAGCAACCCAAAGAAAAAAGAATCCTGACTCATCCTTTAGACCTCATCTGGATAATTAGGCAAAAGTAAGTGGAAAAATAAAAAATGCATACATTAATTGTAAAAAGCAAAGAGAGAAATTTTAAACTCTAAGACACAGACCTAAGAACTAAACAAGCTTGGCAGTGTATACGTGTACACATGGTATAGTACATGTGAGAACTACAGAGCCAAGCTGCCTGGTTTCAACTTTATCTCCATATACAACTAGCTGAATATCCTTGGACAAATTACTGAAGCTTGCCAATTATGCATAGAATAGCTAGCTAGCATATAATAACAGCTACCTGAATGCTACTATTAGTATTAAAACGGCATTATTAGTTCAGGAACAAAATAGCATGACACACTTCATTTGCATCTTAGAATACAATTACACTGTAATGACTTTTCTATGTTCAGAATGATGTCTTTGAATAGAAAGGCTAAATTCAGAAGCCACTTTTTTTTTTTTTTTTTTTGTGGTACTGGGGATTGAACTCAGGGGCATTCTACCTCCGAGCTATACCCCCAGCCCTATTTTGTATTGTTTATTTTGAAACAGGGTCTCACTAAGTTGCGGAGTGCCTCACTAGGTAGCTGAGGCTGGCCGCGAACCCGGATCCTCTGGTCTCAGCCTCCCAAATGCTGGGATTACAAGCGTGCGCCACCACACCTGGCTCAGAAGCCACTTTTCTATTAATCAAAGCAGAGATATGTAACACATTTTAGGAAAAATTGCAACAAAACAGTTAAAATTTTAAATACTGTATTTACTTGTGTTCAAAAATCCTTATGCTTAGTCACTTATATGATATACTTCAAACGTGAAAGATAAGGGATAAATGAGATAATGAAAGCACACACCCTGTCATCCCAGTACTTGGGGCTGAGACAGGAAGATCGCAAGTTCTCCGCCAGCCTCAACAACTTAGTGAGGCTCTTAGCAACTTAGAAAGACCCTGTCTCCAAATAAAATATAAAACAGGGCTGGAGGTATAGCCCAGAGGTAGAAGGCCCCTGGGTTCTACCCCAAGTACCATAAAATTTAATAAATAAATAAATAAGACTGTAAAAGCTACATATTCTGAGTAATAAGTAATCATCATTAGGAAGATGTAAGGGTAATAATTCGAGAATTCTGAAAATCCAAAATAAAGATAAAAAAAGTGTTTAAAATTCATCACAGAAGCTGGGCGTGATGGCACATGCTTGTAATCTCAGTATTTGGGAGGCTGAGACAAGAGGATCACAGGTTGGAGGCCAATGTGCAGTAACCTAGAGAAACCCTGTTTCAAAATAAAAGTATAATCCCAGGACTTTGGAGGCTGAGACAGGAGGATCCCAAGTTCAAGGCCAACCTCAACAACTCAGTAAGACTCTGAGCAAGTTAGCATGACCTTGTTTCAAATTTAAAAATAAAATAGGGCTGGAAGGCATAGCTTGGACATAGAATGTCTCTGGATTCAATCACCAGTACCCAAAAATAAATAAATGAATGGCTGGGGGTGAAGGTGGAATGTCCCTGGGTTCAATCCCCAATACCACAAATAAAATCCAACATCTGTTCCTAATAAAAACTCTTAAAGACAACTAGAAATGAAAGGAAACACCTTTAATTCGATGAAGAATATCTATTTAAAAGCACATGCCTGTAATCCTAATACATGGGAGGCTGAGACAAGAGGACAGCCTCAGCAACGTAGCTAGACCCTGTTTCAAAACAAAAAAGTAGAAAGGACTGGGGGTGTCGCTTGGAGGTAGAATGCCTCTGGGTTCAATCCCCAGTACCACAAAAAAACAAAGAACAAAAAAAAAACAAACTTTCTACACACAGAGTTAAAGGAGAATTATTGAGAGTTACTGAGAATGAGACTCCTGCATTACCACTTTCACTCAACATTTTACTGGATGTCCTAACAATGCAATAAAGAAATAAAGAGAAATAAAAAGAGATAGCAAGGAAGAAATAAAATTATCACTACTCAGATGACATGATTATATATGTAAAGACCCAAAGGACACTACATACAAACTGTTGGAATACATTAATTTTGCAAAGTTGTTGGAAACAGGTTCAATATGTCTAGGAAGAAAAAGAAATGATCCTAGAAACCATATACACCAATTATTAGACTTTGCTAAAGCTTGTTCAAAAGTAACTCCTCCTCTACTATAAACAGTCTTAGCAGAGTTCTAGGACAACTCTTTCCTCAGAAACAGGAAAATTTATATCTTAAAAAGACTGAGGCTCTTATTTCAGCTGAGGCCAGCCCATTCTTGTGTGCCTAACTGCTCATGATAAGCCAGACCTGAACTCAGCTGACACCTCTTTTTTAGTGAGGCCCAGCTCATTAAAAAAGGTCTGCTTTAGGCAACTAAGACTGACCAGCACCTAGTGGTGTCTGCTTGTTATAACTGCACCGCAAGACAGAATATGGAAGAGTTGTTGATTTTCCTGTGAACAAATTAAGGAGGACCCACAGGTTGTAGAACTTTTGCCTCCCTATTTGCCTTGCAAAATAAGAAACTGTAACACAAATTCTCTTTCCACCCCTTCTTTACCACATGATCCAAAGAGTTAGGAATAAAGCTTGTTTCCTGTGTGTGTTCTGTATAAAGGCTTATTTGTTCAGAGAGAAAGGAGTTAGTCTCTACATCTATACCCCAAAACTATAGTTTGGTTCTTCAATCAGACCCTATACATGAAGCTACATTTAATTGACAAGACAGCATCCCAAGTAAGCTGATGTGAGTAAACAGATACCATGAGCTATTATTCTCATCATTAGAAAGGTGTGCCAATCACTGGGAATTAATCAATTTATACACTGGTTCATTAATGAGGCTGTGAGGGGTTTAATTAGTCTGGATGCACTAACTAAATTTAGTATCTGGACATGTAAAGCTAAGGACTACATGGAGAATGAGGTAACATACCAAAATACCTATGCTGTGTATAAAATCATATCTGAACAACTAACTCACCTACCAGCCTGACATGGTTTGGTAGGCAGTCTCTATAGAAATGTGACTCATTACAATTTGGGGGAGTACGGTCTGCAAGTGTCACCAATTGAGAGGACCAATTTTTAAAAAAAGCCCCCAAACAAATGTCAATTTGAAACACTCCCAACACTGAACTCACAAAAATAACTATCATCATACACAATGACTCATATTTATTGAGCAGTTACCATATACAAAGCACTATAATCCTGATAAACCAAGTTATCAGTAACAATATGACTACAATGGAAAAAATGTTTTCACTAAATTATTTTGCTTAGGTACTCTTAACATATAATGCAGGGTCTCTGTTCTGCAGGATGGGGTTTGTTAAAGTTGTCAAGAACAAAACCTACTTTAAGAGATACCAAGTGAAATTTAGAAGACGAGAGAGCAAAACTGATTACTATGCTCAGAAACACTTAGTGATCCAGGACAAAAATAAGTACAACACGCCCAAATACAGGATGACAGTTCGGGTAACCAACAGAGATATCATTTGTCAGATTGCGTGTGCTCGCATAGAACAGGATATGCACAGCATATGCGCATGAACTACCAAAATACAGTGTGAAAGTTGGCCTAACAAATTATGCTGCAGCATACTGTACTGGCCTGCTGTTGGTCCGCAGGCTTCTCAATACGTTTGGCATGGACAAGATCTATGAAGGCCAAGTGGAGGTGACTAGAGATAAGTACAAAGTGGAAAGCATTGATGGTCAACCTGGTATCTTCACCTGCTATTTGGATACAGGGCTTCCAGCCTGACACGGTTTGGTAGGCAGTCTCTATAAAAATGTGACTCATTACAATTTGGGGGAGTACTACACCTGGCAATAAAGTTTTTGGGGCCCTGAAGGGAGCTGTGGATGGAGGCTTGTCTATCCCACATAGTGCCAAACGATTCCCTGGTTATGACTCTGAAAGCAAGCAATTCAATGCTGAAGTACATCGGAAGCACATTATGGGTCAGAACATTGCAGATTATATGTGCTATCTAATGGAAGAAGATGAAGGAGGATGCTTACAAGAAACAGTTTTCTCAGTACATAAAGAATAATGTTACTCCAGACGTGGAGGAGATGTATAAGAAAGCTCATTCTGCTATACGAGAGAACCCAGTCTATGAGAAGAAGCCCAAGAGAGAAGTTAAAAAAAAGAGGTGGAATCGTCCCGAAATGTCTCTTGCTCAGAAAAAAGATCGGATAGCTCAAAAGAAGGCAAGCTTCCTCAGAGCTCAGGAACGGGATGCAGAGAACTAAACCAAACAAAAATTTTCTATGAAGATTTTCAGATAAAGACAATAAACTTACTGACCAAGCCAAAAGAAAAACATATAATGCAGGTAGCAAATGATCTCGACATACCTTCATTGACATCTTTGTCCTGGGCTTTGGTAGAGTCAATTCCTGATGATGATGGAACTTCTGAATCATCTGGATTTTCTTCAGCTGTTAATTTTCCTTTCTCCTGAAGACTCTGATTGAAAATTAATTAACTTCATTCCAAAAACTAACAGATTTAGCTCCCACCAATTGTGAATCGAGCAACTGCTTTATTTTTTGTTTATAAAACCTCAGGAGTCGGGCATGGTGGCACACACTTGTAATCCCAGTACTTGGGAAGCTGGGACAGGAGGATCACAGGTTCAAGGCCAGCCTCAGCTACTTAGTGAGGCCCTCCGCAACTTTGTGAGACCCTGGTTCTAAATAAAGAATAAAAAATTGGGCTAGGGGTGTAGCTTGGAGGTAGAATGTCCCTAGGTTCAATCTCCAGCACCAAAAAAAGGGCAAAAACCTCAGCCTCCATATATATACAGTATGCAGAATATAAACTTGAATATTGTCAAAGCATTACACATTGATATGAATAAGTAATTCGTAGAAATAAAAGTATCCTGATAGTTTCATTAATACTTTAAATAAAGACATGGGGCACTTGCTAGTCATTTGAATTAGGTTAAGAAACCATCAGCTGGAGTGGGGTGTAGTGGCACACACTTGTAATCCCAGTACTTGGGAGAATCACAGACTCTTTGCCAGCCTCAGCTACTTAGTGAGGCCCTCTGCAACTTAGTAAGACCCTGTTTCAAAATAAAGAACAAAAAATAGGGCTGAGCATGTAGCTTGAAGGTAGAATGCCCCTGGGTTCCATCCCCAGTTCCACAAAAAAAAGAAAAGAAAAAGAAAGCACTAGCTAATTTCAAAAGGTTCAATTACTTTTATTTTCCCTTGGATTTCAAATAAATGAAGACATGAAAAGTGCAGATACTCATTAATAAATTAAGAAGGACTAAGGATTATCTCATTATCAAACAATGTGTTTAGGATTACATCACAAAAGCAGGAGACTCTTCAAAAACAGGAGCTCAGTA